>JAAFKN010000619.1:0-11377 GCA_011800035.1 Thermochaetoides dissita | reverse complement strand
AGTCCCATCTCCCATCCTGTCCAGCACCCCCATCCCTAGCGGCGTTGCAGTTCTCAGCCCATCCCCTCCATCCCCTGCTCCTCCTCCTCTTAGCCCGAGCCCAGGCCCAACAACCCCCTCCTCCGTCAGCACCGGTCCAACAGAACAAGATTACATCTACCGAGTTGTCCGACAAGCCGCATTGCTCTACACGAAGGCCATAATCGCGCGGAAACCGTTCAGCCAGGTCGTTACTGCAGAAGAGTTCCAAAACTTGTGGACCACGGCCTGGCACGTGCCACTGTCGACTTGGCGATCATTGTTGGGGGTGTTTAACTGGATTTTGTTGCCGATCAGTTGTCGTGGAGAACAAGCATTTGGATCAACTCCTGCAGGGAAGGATGAAAGGTCCGATGGTGTGGCTGACCCCAGTCTCTCGGGCCAGGGGCAATCACAGGCTCAGGGGCAGGAGGGTTCAAAGAGCAAGGGGAAGGAAAAGAGTCAGGGTGTTGGGATCTCGACGCCGCATGATCGGTATGTGAAGGGGATGTTGAACTTGACGCTGTTGCAGATGGCTATGGAGAACTGGGCGATTGCGAAGAAGATTATGGAGGGGGGGATTGCGCTGCAGAGGTGGCTTGCTAATAGGCCTGAGGCAGAAAGCTCTGTGACGGGTGCTGCTTCTGGTCAGGGATGGGAGGGGGTTGGTGAGGGTTCTTCAACTCTTCAGCAGGCAGACATGGCGATGAGCGGTGAGGATAAAGGGAAGAGAAGGATGAGTTGAAGATCCGTGAAGCTTGGTATGATATTGGGCTGCAGGAATTTGGACTATAGGTTACAATTCAGGTTGCATAATTTGGCGAGCCTTATACACTGGGGCTCATCGAGACTCTGGGAGCAAGGGGTTCGGAATTTGGATACGGAAATTTTGCGTAGATCGCTCCAGGCTTTGGCTGATTGCCTTGTCCTGGATGACAAGGCACTGTACGAGATATCCCACTCCATTTTCACTTTCTCAAGATACTCGTCTTAACTCAGGTTACCCAAGGGCTATCATGTTCACTCAAAGCTCTCATTGCATGCCTGCTTTTCTAAGTGTTATGCTTACCTACTTGATCGCTGCCGATACCTGGACTCTTCGTGTATAACACAAGTTTCTGTAGGGAAGGAGCACCTCAATCCACTTTTCTGGGTGAATCCTCAATGGCAGTTTGACACAGGGATGGAAGCGTCAACCGCTTATCAACATATGACAGCCGGACATCAAAAGTAACTTGACAGCCCACGCACTCAACTCTTTACGAAGAACTTACGGTCTCTGTCATGAGCTCGAGAGTTGATCCTTGATTGAAAGTCCTGTCTGATCACAGTGCGACTCACATATTGTCCCACAATGTATATGTTATAAGGTTTTTCCCCTATGCTACTCCAAGATGCGTCAAGAGAACTTGCAAAAGAATGATAAATTGGAGAAAAGGGATGATATCTCAGATCTTATCCTCCCCATCATCCGGGGCAAGAATGGCGATGCAGACATTGTTGAAACTCCGAATAAGTTACCTGAAGTGCTTGAGCTATTGCCGTCACCGACCCTGACTGTCGAGCCAACACTACCGCCGTCGCCGCCTCCTCTCCCAGTACCTGTTGTCCGGACTCTAAGCCCACATGGTAATTCGCTCACCTTACCCTTCGAAATAGCAGAAAATTTATCTAGAGCTGACTGACCTTGGTGCACAGACCGATTCGACAACGCTGTCCTTAAGGCCATTGAGAGGGAGCAAATCTACAGGCACATAGCACGCTTACGAAAGTACATCGAAGGGAGTCTCTACACCGCAGCTGGCATCCCAGACAGCCACGTCTAGTGGAAAGCTCCTTACGCAAGACATTTTACTTGCTGTGTCCGAGGTTGTCCGCAACTCGGCAAGCAGTTCAGGCGCGCGCGCCGTTTTTGGAAGCATTTAAGAGAAAGTCTATGGCACTGGGTGAGCCCCTCTCTAGCCCCTGAATAAGGCCCTGGTCTGGACACGGTGTTGACAAAGAGCTGAACTTCAGAAACTCGTGTCTGAGCGACCAATAACCTATCTGAATGAGCTCTACTTCTCTACTGAGGACCCCATGATACTTCGCTTTGATGCCCCGGCTGAGAAGGAGTCCTCGGATTCCGTCATCAGCGGAATCGCTCAGCGTAACTTCGGATCTGAACGAATCACGGACACGGTTGGGGTTTCCCCATCTTCCACAGCGGCCACTCTGGGGTCGACATCCCCATCTGAGCTTACTGTGGAGGAGTAGTCTAGTTCTGTAAACCAAAAAAAGAATCTTCGGCGAAGAATACGGCTGCGGCAACGCTAAGCAAGACCCCCCAGGATGGGGACCCTGTCTCTGAGAAGATCGGGGGCGTCTTTGCCACTGGGGGCTAAGGGCGGCGGACAATATTTCCTGGCTTGGCTGCCACCGGCGAGGATGCAAGCTCTCAGGGTCCATTTATAGTGTGGTGGTATGTATTTCAGGTAGTATTCGGATAGCCCATAACTAATTGCGCCAGCGAGATGTGGAAATCAGCATTCTATTACGCTCAGAAACCCACTCCTCTCTGTCCCCTTACCATATGGCAAGTGGAGAGTCGGCCAAAACACCAAGTGTAGCACTGATGGTAAATACTACGGACAACGTTCATTGTCAATGTTGAGTAACTGAATGCCTCGGATGAAGGGAGAGTCAGGCTGTTGGTCACACGAGACACTCCTATTTGCCCACTCGTTTTCGATGGACAAGTTCATTCTGCCAACCCGGCTTCTCCCTACAAGAACACCCAGAACAGCGCATCGCGTGGTTTCCAGGATCGACATTTTTTTACTCCCAATGGTTCAGTCCCTGATACGGGACTGCTTTTGATTTTCCAAGGTCAAGGCTGTCGGGTGCAATACCCGGGGCCGATCCCCCTCAGCGGAGCGCGAAAACGGCGATGTTCCCACCTTGAGAACATACGAGGCCCGAAGATCATGGAGTTCTAGGGTTTGCCGTCATCAGACACCTGAAGCGCGGTCCGATCAGGTGGACAGACTTGCTCAATGGTTCAGACGGCGCCTCGAGCTTTGGGGATCGACGGGCCAGCATTGACTGCCATTAAATGGCAGCCTCGCATGCGTAGTTAGGATCTTGCCTTTACCGAGAATGTCCCCCAAAATATGATATGATAGAACAAAGCCATTGTCGAATAGAGTAGCAACGTGAAGCGAAGGAACATAACTGTTAAGGGAAATGCCGAGGATGGTATTGATGTTGAAGCTTCTGATAGCGACGCCTCAGGCCCCCATTGATGGTCGATTCCCTGGTCGTAAATCACCTGACTCTAATGCAGGCCACCACATATGGGTTGCGGGCAAGCCATCAATCTGTATCTTAGTGAATGGCATTTCAGCAACTTCTTTATTCTCACCTAAATGCGATCTGTTTGGTCCGTTCCTTTTAGATGCAGAGAAGGAGGGATGAGGTGAGGGGGCTCTGGAGAAGGTGTGTTTGCTCTTTGATGCATCGCAGCACAAGCCTCCCCAGCGGCCCCATCCACAGTGGAACCGGCAACAAATGTGGGGCCGCTGTGGGGCCGTCCGTTTGGGTGGAATGTTAGCAAGTCGAGACGATCGACAATTCGACATTCGCTCGTCGTCTTATTGCATCTCGTCAGAGAGTGCAAACGCAGCACCAGGACCTGAAAGAGAAACATTGCCGGTCTGCATCCCCATTCGGCCAGCATTAACCCCAGTCTCGCAATTGAGTCGAGAGATTAGCAGGCTCCGCAGTTGGACGTGCGCTCGACAATGGACATCTGATCTTGCCATGGCCCTCCATCTACCGTGTGAAATCCTTCCAAGTCGACACACTGTACGCTGAGAGACAGGGCACACACAAGATGGACAACTCGCTTTTGAGCGCCGGGTTTGAGAGCTCGGCCGAAAGTGTTCTCTCGACTGGAAACGGCAAGCGAATGCGCGGACGCGAAGCCAATGTGTACGATGCCGTCGCAGGTGCGTCTTCCTCCTCATCTCCAATTATCGTCCCAGGCCATCAGTCTGATAAGATCATCTTCCTCTCCCAGGCCGCGTCACTATCAACAGTGCCCTAGCCGACGCCGAAACCCCCCACCACCGCACCGGGCGTCGCCACAGTGCGCTCGCCGACCGCTATTTTTCCTCGCGCAACCCGCGCCTGGCGCCCGACCACGTGCTCTTCCGCCGCAAGCATGCCCCGCCCCGCTACCACGAGTACGACATCTACTGGGCCCATGAGGACCTGCCGCACTATGGTCAGGGCCTGCTGCCAGAGAGCAACTTGTTGACATCGATACATGCCTATACGAGTCGCTTCTACGAGGCTACGGCTGCTCGGCTTGGGCCGAGCTGTTCCGTGGGCAGGAGGACGATCGATGAGAGGAGTATGGATGAGACTGCCTTGCTGGCGTTTGGGATCTTACTGGAGGAGGCTGCACGTGAGGTGCTGGGAAAGAGGGGTGACTTGGTTTTCACTGAGCCTGTTATCGACGAGAAGCGGCCGCAGGATGGAGGTGCTGCAGCTGGACATCAAGTTCCTCAGCGATCGGCTGTCGGTGAGGAGAGCGGTGTTGAGAGCATGCCAGAGGGCAACAAGCGGGCAAAGAAGCGGCGAAAGGTCACGCAGGAGGATTCAAGAACATGATCAAAGTGGCAGAGTGCAGGGCAATCTTGCTTGCCAAACGCTCCTGGGTGACGTTCCTTTCCAAACCCGGAGGTTTTGAGGCAGCAGCAACATGTGGGCGTGGACAGCCGCTCACCAATGACGCCGGCTGCCGACCCAGTCACGACATTGCGTCCCAACCTCCATCAAGCAAGCCAAGCACGAGATTCTTGATCTGTCATGTTTGTACATCCCCATACCCGCGGTGGCGGGGCAAATCGCACCAATCTAGAGTCCTGCTCTCACGCAGGAGAAGATATCTCCGGTCCACAAAAAACGAAACCTTGGAAAAACTTAGATAAGCTGGCAACACTTCGTGGGATCGTTGAATGAAGGGGATCGGAGCAAATCACTGCAGTTGCAGCCCTTGTTGGAGCTGTGAGACGCAAATCTGGCTGACGACAAGGAGATCCCTGCTCGGAACTTGCCATCTTAAACAAGTCTCGGCCGGAACATATCATCACCGGTTCTTGGGCTGTGAGACCCTGAGGTTGCTCCTCTACACACCAGATTACCACATTCATGCGCTCGGGGGCTATGTATCTAAATCTTCGGAGAATGCAAACCCGGATCTCATGTACATGCGCGGCACGTTACGGTTACGTTCGGATCGCCGCGCTGCGCACCGTACATGAGCATGTCGATTTTAATTTGCATTACATATCCCATTTGCGTGGGATTGTGTGTCTGAGTTTCCCGAGGATCTCCCCAAATTCCGAGCTTTTTGTCTGCCTGCCGAGGCGGACGGGGCCGGGCGATCATCGTGCTTCCTTCTCCACATTCTGAGGGGTACAGCACGATGCATGCGTGTGTCACTCTGCATGAGAGCTTGTCACGGAAACGAGAGGATCAAGCTTGTGCGTTGCATGCGAGTGCGCCTTGCCAGCCGGCCGCTGGCTGTCGACCCTGGTCTGGCGATCCGTTGAGGGGAGCTGCGCCGTTTGCTGCGATTGTATGGTTCCCACTGTGTATGTACATATAACCCCGTGTTTGTGCCTCTGCCATGCAGTACTCCTTTTTTTTTTTTTTTCTTTCCCTTGGCAACGTTCTTCTCGTCATTCGCAGCTGGATTTTGGGGTTTGGCTTGGCCCCCGCCCCTTGTTGGCGTATGTACAACATTGGATGAATGGCCCGGCTTGGGCTCTGTATCACACCATCGCTGTCAGTTATGATAGAGAAGGCAAGAACAGGCGATTTGCGTGGTGCATGGGGTGTTGGCGGTCAGGTGTGACATCTTAACTCCGGGGGTAAACGAGGATCGAGATACGGCAGCAACTGCATTAGTGGAGATGATTGCTAAGATCTATCTGACCTTTACAGTACTTACATGTGTCCAAGAACTGATATCATCAAGGTTCCAAATCAAGAGATTGGTACAGCTGTCGTCACAAACATATGTGATACACTCATTGCGCACTGTGCTTGGCAGCAGGCCGATTCATCACCGCGCCACAAGGGTGAAGAAACGAAGGCGCAATCCTGAGATCAAACTGCACCAATACATCATCCCTTAGCCTTTTCTTTTCTCTGTTTTCAAATCTTTGGATGCTCCATCCCGCAGCGAAGATAGATGGTTACAGGCCTGCTTCATCCACATGTCCCTCAATCTCACCTTGCCCTGCTGCTCGCTTGTGAAGTGGGCGTTGCTGACACCAGGGCAGGGACCGTCCTCATCGCACAGGTTGTGTGAGCACGAAAAGGAAAGAAACAACTTGAGGGAACTTTGCTCTGGAGGCCCGAAAATAATCTCATCCGAGACTCAGAGATCCCGAGTTACGAAGCTATCAGCTCAGATGAATGGCCAGCAAATCCTGTAGCACAATCTCCAGCCACGGGCGGGGACAGGGCACAAAGATCAGAGGTCGCTGTACAATTGACTTAGGCCTAGGCTAGGAACCTCGTTTGTGTAGCTCGACATTCATCGAGTATCCAAAAGCACCTATGACACCTCTGCTACTTTGTGTTGTGCCTCGTTGGAGTCGTGGTGACAGAAACAAAGTCCGAAGAACTGGACCGGCGGGCCTCATACCCTAGCTTCGTATGGAACCTTGGTTGTTTCTGTGAGCAACTCCTCGGCAAAATGTCACGCTCTTTTTTTTGTCCAAATTTTCACCAGCTGCTGTGCTTGATTGGGTCATTGTGGGTGTTGGTGAGTTTGGGGTTCGCTGCGGGATTCATGCCAACAATCCCTGCCCCGGCGCTTTGGATGGTCCCAGCACTAAAAACACTGTGGGCGAGGGAAGAAACAGAAGATACCAAGGGCCGTTTCTTCCTCTTCGCTCCCAATTTGCGGGGGCCTTCTTCCATGCTCTTGGGACCGTGATACTGCCAATGATTGGACGGAGATTGCCCCGGCGCTCCAGGACCGTGTCGGCGGGCCTGCACTAGGGAAACAAGGGAAGGGAAGCATGGAAGGGAGATCACCTTGGCAGTGTCAGAGTTTGGAGGTACTTTTGCCACCTCGCACTCTCGCACACTGGAACAATAGTGTGGACGAAGGTTTTGGGATTATCGTTCTTCCTTCGAGACTCAGCACTTTGTCACTTCGTCATAATGGAAAGGGCTGCTGAGAAAGGCTGGGCGGTCTTCTCCGTGCTTGGGAACGAGAAGCAGGGCTTTAAGGTCCCTAGAGTTAGGCTGTGCGCATACTGTGTCGACAGTGGGGTATTGAGATCATCAACCTCGTCTCCTCATCCTCTGGGTTAGTGTGTTGGGAGTCGACGATGTTGTTCAGTGAATTTCAGAAAAGTGGTCTTAGAGAAAGGCGGTAACAGTTCGAGACGAACGAGTACCGAGTCCCGGCCTGGCCGCTCTTGTAGAGCTGGATAGCTCCGAGGGCCTTGATGATCTCGGAACTTTGAGCATGCCCGCTTGGGCCAGTGAGTATTGTATGTAGTGAAACTCTGTGGGCCGAGTGTTGTTTGGCTCGAACCAAAGCACAACTGTACCCTGGAAGTTTGTAGTGGAGATAAATCCGTAGCGTGACGATGTCTTTACAATCAACAAACCTCGAGAGGTTCTAGCACGGTGCGGACCCGGAGTGATGGAACCAAGTTGTTGGTCCCTGTACTTTGTTGGTGACTGGCTGAAGTTCAAGTACGAAGAGCTCGAAAGCCTGGGCCGATATTACTGGCGCTAGCGTGTCCCTATGTAGAATTTTTGGTGGAAAACGAGCTCCAGCAAAAATCCAAGTTTGTTGCTCCAGCATCAAGTCTGGCCCCAACGTAGACAGGTTGACATGACGACACGTCGACACCAACTTGAACCTCATGGAAACTCCCGCTCCATTCGATTTGCGGAAGCTCCTTGTCGCTGCCTTGCTCGCTGCCTGGCATAGAAGTCCCTTCCTTTCAAGGCCCGTCCAGGAACTGTCCATGGTCCTTCGACAAGAGCAGGACCCAGGTCTATCGAGTAACAGGACTCAGCAAGGGCCGTACTTAGTCTCCACCCATGGAACTTTGAGAGCCCACGGCTCCAGGCTCCAGCTGACCGTGATCAGCGATTCCGAAGCTTCCAGATTCCGCGAAGAAGGATCCATCATCCATCATCCCTCTTCCATTTCTCGAAGCTTTTCAGAATCCCACGCTCTGTGTCGTCATCAGGGGGGCCAGGCAAACACTCAGCTTCCAGTAAAGTGTGTCATTGGAGATACTTATCAATCCATAGCGAAGCGCAGTCGTGACTCGTCTAGAATACATTTCGTCCTTATCTTGGGCCCTCAGAACACCTCTCTGTCCAACAGTTGTGGTTCCAACAACGGCACGGCATCAACCGATGGCGTTCCACACAAAAAGTTCGGCGCCACGGTGCTCAGTCGTTCCAGCTTCCAGCGTCTCAAGAACACCAAACTTCATTTGGCAGTTGACTCGTCATGATAAATGGGACAGTGGCGTCCGCTCGAAGACTCGATTCCGTCAAAATAGTCGGAGTTGGAGCAGTGAGGCCTTGTGCGGAATTTGGTACTCGCTTTCTGACTGGTTCCCGCGATCAGGACGAAGCCCTGTTGAGAGGTTGAGCTTTAAGCTCTACGTGGTATGCTTTTCTCTTGCACTGTGTCCATCTTTTCTCCGCCCCCGCTTTTGCACCGCGCTGCTGCTCGCCGCGCGCTCGCGCCGCATGCATGGCACCATGCGCTGCGCACTCAGAGTCGGTTCGGGTCATCTCGAAGCTCGCGAGCTGGCAGCCCGTGAGGGGCCATCGATGTCCGTACGCGATAGGAACGCTCCGGTTAGCCTGGCTGCGTCACGCACGAAGAGACACTTGCCAACGGCGGTCTAGGGCCTCTTGTAGCATTGAAATTGTTGAGAGGAGGCAAGTTATAAGTTCGAGATGCTTGCCGTTTCCTTTCTTCTGGTTGTGAAGGGCCGTGGAACACGCTAGCAGGCCCATCAAACCCCCTTCCCCCCCAAAAAAAAAACCCGCTTTGCCCGATCCCGCGATCCGATCCCACAGGCGAGCGGCACTTCATCAGGGGTTTGCTCGCCTTGCTGGTGTCACCTGGGCCGAATGCTCTGCCCCAGTTCTTTCCAGACCGAGTCGTTTCCAGCAGCCTTCGTTGAGATGGCTTGGCATGTCTCGATCGGGTGCGGTCTTCCCTGGCCGGCCACACAAGGGCGGACCGCGTCGCTGTCAACTCTTTTTTGGCAATCGAATCCACCGCGCGATAGTCGCTTATAGGGACGCTGGGGAATCAAATCTCTGCACTACTCCTTTCCTTATTGGGCTGCCAGGCGCTGTGAGACTCGAGAGTCTGACAGCACAGAG
Organism: Thermochaetoides dissita; assembly: GCA_011800035.1. Classification (NCBI taxonomy): domain Eukaryota; kingdom Fungi; phylum Ascomycota; class Sordariomycetes; order Sordariales; family Chaetomiaceae; genus Thermochaetoides; species Thermochaetoides dissita. The sequence goes on along the minus strand of JAAFKN010000619.1, from coordinate 1,921 downwards.
CACACATTGGAATCCAGGACTATCGAAGGAGTCCAGGCAAGCCCCGACAACGCAAGAAGGATCATGAGACATGAGAGAGAGGTGCAGCCTGCATCAAGGCCAAGGCCAACCATCATTCAAATGCCTCCCTCCCGAGCCTTGTGTCACTGTTACATACAGCACACACGGCACGTTCCATACATACACGCTGCTGATGAATGCATGGCCAGGACGGACGAATTATGCTTAACGAGCTCTTGACTCCCATCCATCTCCATCTCCATGGACCTGTCCTGCCTTGTGGGGCCATATAGGCCTTATCATATCAGTGCCAGGCAGCGAAGTGCGTGAGTCAATGCTAACAGCCCGTTTGCCCGCGCTGGCCCTTTTGTGGCCCTTTGATATCGGCACAGGTCACCGCCTGCTCCAACTCTTTTTTTTCTTTGCCGAACAGCAAACGGAGCCCAGTCGAAAGTTGCAAAGCAGCGGGCGGCGGGGGTTGCAAGGAAGGGAAAGAAAAAGAAAAAAGAGGGGCCTGCCGGCCTGCCAGTGCCAGCATCCAACTGACGCTGCTCCGCCCAAGCCACACTAGCGCACTGTGCATCCTGGGCTGGAAGCCGCGCCATTCGCCGACGACCCAACCGGCTGGCTTGCTAGTTGAGGGGCTTTACTTTAAACGGCACCAAGCACGCAGCGTGCGGGCCAGCAACGAGGACCAGAACGTGGGCGCCCCCCGGACCGGGGGCCAGGCTGGCTCACACTGTCAAGCGCCTCAGGCCCTCTGATTGTCCCATCTCTGCTGCATCCTGGTCACTGACCCTTTCGTTCTCCACCTTGGCTCCCCCCACCATCTTGGTTCGGGTGCCCAGCAGCCCAGGGTGTCTGAGGGTCCAGCCGGCGACACCCTTGACGAGAGGAGCGCGCTTCCAGGATTGTGGTTGGCGAACCGCGGACCGTAGCTCTCTCACAATTTGTGTTGTTTTCTTCCAAGCTCCAAGCATTCGGTTCCAGGTCCTCCTCTCAAACCACTTCCAGGTTGCTGCCCTGCGGTTGACAGACAGTGCCTCGCTACGCTACACGCACCCTAACAACGCAGACCGCAGACTGCAGACCGCAGAGGGCAGAGGCACTGCAGCCCAACAGCGAACAGCAAGCAGCTCTTTCGATCTGCCATCTGCCACTGACCGTCTCTTGCCGCCGCCTTGCCGTGTTCTCTCTGCCTTGAGCGGCAGGTCTCGGATACGCCAGCTGCTGCGCTCTACACTGGACTTTGCGGCCTTTGCTCCAGCTCCAGCTGCTCTCCCTCTTGTTCTGTGCTCTATCCAGGGCCGCAGCGGGGGAAATTCTGGTTGAGCTACGCACCTTTGCTTTTACACTACATCTGCCACATTACCTGGGCATATCGCACGCCGCCAGACAGACAGTGTGCCCAGACACGAAAAGGAGCTGCCCGACCTCGCATGCGCAGCTGCTGGCCTGCCGAAACCCGTATCTCTGGAACGCCGAGCTCCCAGCTCTTTTTCCCCGTCCTCCCCACTTCCGCCCACACGCCAGACCGCGAATCTCGCGACCACGCAACCTCCAGACGGTTGCTGCCCAACTACATAAAACATTCATCCAAGCGCTCTGATCAGACTTGCCTGCAGGGAACTGGGCGGCAAGTGGTGGTCGAAAGTCGCAACAACTGTTTCCAGCGCGCTGGTGAAGCTCAGCAAAAGCTGAGGGCGGCCAGAGACCGAACAAAGAGGGGCTGTCGTCGCGGCGCGCACTGTCCAAAGCTTTCTCCAGACCAAAACACCCCCTCTCCCCACCCACGCGACCACAAGTACCTTCTTGACCTGGACCCTACCCGGCACTCCCAGACCGCCCTTGCGTCGCTGCTGGGTTCTTGGTCCCTTTTTTCACCTTTTGTTGTCTCGCCAACCGTCTCGGAGCCTCATAG
>JAAFKN010000618.1:0-11377 GCA_011800035.1 Thermochaetoides dissita | reverse complement strand
GCTGGCGCTGCCACCAAACCAGAAAGGATAATGAATTGGCTTCTGCATGCTTTGCGACGAGGGCTTATCCTCGCTCTTCAGAACAGCAGCAGCGCCAGCGGGCCGCGCCGAGGCCGTGGTGTTATTTTCTGCTGCCTGCATCTCCTTGACTTGTCTGCCGCAGAGGTCCCTGGGCTAGAGCAAATAAAAAAAGGAGAAAGAAACGAGCGACGAGTTTGTTATAGTCGCATTCCGCTGTGCCTGGATGTGTGAAGCGTTTAAGGGCAGCACAAGGATATGACTTGCGTATCTTGTCGTCACAGGCGACCCCAATGTGCAACTCTAGATACGCAACCTGCGCTGGGCGATGTTCAAGAGACGGAAGAAGATTCGCGAGAAGCGTCACTTTGGACTTCCAATTTTTGGGGCCGATCGGCCATTGTTTCGGCACGCCAAGCACGTCCAATGCCCCATATGGTTCGTGCACATCAGCTGGGGTACTACAGGGATGGCCCGCTATGATACGTCACAGTCCCGGCTATCTCAGGGCCTTAGGGCCGTTATCATGACGATAAGCTGCGATAAGAACCTATCGGGGCGATATCGGGCGGAACAGTCAATCAAAAAGTTTTGTGTACCACCCAGGATTGACCGGGGATGGATCGAGTCATCCTGAGTCAAACGGTTGGCCAGTGGGAAAAGGCCGGGAGCTTTTCTTCTCGACACTCCTCCTCTTCTGCTCTTCTCCTCTCCATTCCCCACCCGTTTCCCGAGATCTTCTAGATTTTCTGGATCTTGACCATATACTTCTCAACCGCCACATCAGTCACCATGTCCAAGGGTCGCGTTTGTCTGTAAGTGCCCCGCACCATCCGCTTTGGCATAGACTTGACCCCAGCGCAACGGTACTCGACGCTGACCACGCTCTCTCTAGCGCCTACTCTGGAGGTATGACATGTGCCATGTTCCACAACCGCGCGCCATGCCACTGCCTTCTGTACCAGCGTTCATAGAGCACCATGGCCATTGAGCATTGGTGTTGCCGTGGCATGGATCCGGATCTCAATTGTTTTCGACCTGCCCGATTTGCACAAGACTGACATCCAGATCCCAGGTCTTGACACCTCCACCATCCTGAAATGGCTCATCCTCGAGGTAACTGCCGCTGCCGCTGCCGCTTTGCCTGAACCATTGGATAGCCTTTCTCTAACAGCTTGAACTAGGGCTACACCGTCGTGTGCTTCCTCGCCAACGTCGGCCAGCAGGAGGACTGGGCTGAGGTTGAGAAGAAGGCTCTCGCCCTTGGCGCTGAGCGCATGGTCATTGAGGACCTCCAGCGCGAGTTCGTCGAGGAGATCGTCTTCCGTGCCATCCAGTGCAATGCCATCTATGAGGACCGCTACCTGCTTGGTACCTCTCTGGCCCGCCCCATCATCGCCCGCGCTCAGGTCCGCGTTGCCCAGCAGTATAACTGCGACTATGTCAGCCACGGCTGCACTGGCAAGGGCGTAAGTACCCCCTCCCCTCCTTGCCTGGGATCAATTGATTCTCATATGGTGCTGACGGTTTCTGCAGAATGAGTGCGTTATCTCACATTGAAGACGTTACGATCGCTCCCGCTAACAACCCCCCAGCCAGGTTCGCTTCGAGCTGGCCTTCAAGGCTTGCAACCCCAAGCTTAAGGTCATCGCCCCCTGGCGTATGCCTGAGTTCATCCAGCGCTTCCAGGGTCGTGCCGACCTTCTGAAGTTCGCTGCTGAGAACAACATCCCCGTCTCGGCCACCCCCAAGGCCCCGTGGTCCATGGACGACAACCTCGTCCACTGCTCGTACGAGGCTGGTGTCCTTGTATGTTTACCCCAAGACTTCTGCCCTCAGGCCTGCTTCTGACCTCCGTATAGGAAGACCCTGACTACACTCCTCCCAAGGAGCTCTGGACCCGCACTGTCGACCCCCAGGATGCTCCCGACAAGCCGTACAACTTCACTATCCACTTCGAGAAGGGTATCCCCGTCAAGCTTGTCACTCCTGAGGGTGAGGTGACCGACTCGGTCGAGCTCTTCAAGACCCTCAACAAGATCGGCCACGACAACGGTGTTGGTCGTATCGATATCGTCGAGAACCGTTTCATCGGTCTCAAGAGCAGAGGTAAGAGAATATGTCCAATCTGGTACAAGAACTATGCTAACGGGTATAGGCTGCTACGACACCCCCGGCCTGACCATCGCTCGTCTGGCGCATATCGACCTTGAGGGTCTCGTCATGGACTCCCGCGTCCGCAAGCTCCGCGACCAATTCGTCACCATCGAGTGGTCGCACTGCCTCTACAACGGCATGTACTTCTCGCCTGAGCGCGAGTTCCTGGAGAACTCCATCATCTTCTCTCAGCAGAACGTGACCGGTGAGGTCCGCATGTCCGTCTACAAGGGCAACGCCTACGTCCTGGGCCGCAAGAGTAACACCAGCATCCTCTACTCTCAGGAGGACGCCTCCATGGACTCGCTCGAGACCTTCCAGCCGATGGACACCACCGGCTTCATCGCCATCCAGGGCATCCGCCTGGAGAAGTACGGCCTGCAGAAGATCAAGGATGGCCAGCCCCTGAGCAAGTAAGCTTGTCGTTGGCGCATCCCTTGGCTGTTGAAATCGATGCATTTCTTGGCCGTCTGGATTTTCTCGGAAATATCATCGCTCACCATCTGGCAGCGCCGTTCTCCAAAAAACCTTGCTCATCACGGTGCCGCAGAAGAGGCCTCTCGAGGAGTAGATGCGGGGTGGGAGGATTGAGATCTTGCCAAGATATGCTCTGAACTGTGTACAGCCTTAATTTACCGGAGGGAATCCACAATAGGGCTTCAAAAGGGTAGATAAAATACAAAAAAGTAATCTCTGTTTTCCTCTTCATGGCTTGGTGATCTGTGACGTTGGTGTTGCAAGTTTCAAGATCGTCAAAAGCCCCGGCAGAGCTGCGAGAACCTTTCAGGCTGAGCCCCCAGCAATTGACCAATTATGTCAAGCCTTCGGCGGGCCCCTGTCCGTCCGATGCCACCTTGGCACTGGGACCCACCTGATCTTTTCGAGCCGCCCTTGCTCCGCGATCGATTCGTCTGTTCTTGAGGTGAGATCTCCGACACCCACCAAACCTCCCTCAGGCTACCTTGAGCCGCACTCTGAGCCCAGCATGGTCGGACCGCGGGTTGTCATGGCCGCCCTCCGGCCCGGTGCTGGGAGCTGCTCGAGCATATCGTTGCTGTTGCGGCAGGGCAGCAGCAGGCTGCGCACAACCACACCAGTCCTGCGCTTGAGGGTATCTTCGTGCTCCAGATACTACTCATCAGGTTAGCAATGCGACATAGTACACATACATCCAAACTAGTCCGTCGCTGATGTCCGAATGTCTGTGACAAAGACGCTTCTTCCTCGGCAGCCGAGTTCCCCGTGTCGCCAGCGCCCAACGCGCAGAAGAGTGTCACCATCAACGGCAGGACATACCCCACGGACTCGTGGTACAACGTCTCTTCCACCGTGCTTTCCCTGACCTCACGCAAGCTGCACCTCCAAAAGGACCACCCCGTATCCATCACCCGCAAGATCATCGAGTCTGTCTTCCCCGGCCCGACCTACAAGTACTACAACGAGTTCGACCCCGTCGTCTCGACCCACGAGAACTTCGACTCCCTCGGCTTCCCCCCGGACCACCCGGGCCGCGCCCGCACCGACACCTACTACATCAACCAGTCCACACTCCTGCGTACACACACCAGCGCGCACGAAGCGCAACTCTTCCGGGAAAATGATACCGGCGGCTACCTCATCAGCGCCGACGTCTATCGCCGTGATGAGGTTGATCGCTCGCACTACCCCGTCTTCCACCAGATGGAGGGCGCCCGTGTCTGGGACCGCCGGCTCGTGCCCAATGGGGACTTGGTCGCTGCCGTATATAAGGATCTGGAGCGCCTGCCGAAGCATAACATGACGGTTGAGGACCCCAACCCGCCTTTCCATCCCAAGAGGAATCCCCTCCAGGAGGGGCATCATACACCTGAGGAGGCAGCCGCTATTGCGGCGCATCTGAAGCGCTCGCTGGAGTTGATGGTTAATGAGATCTTTACCCGGGCGAAGGCTGCTAATGTTGCTGCTGCGGGTGGCTCCCCGCAACCGGATGAACCCCTCCGCGTGCGCTGGATCGAGGCCTACTTCCCCTTCACATCGCCCAGCTGGGAGCTGGAGGTACACTACAATGGTGACTGGCTGGAGATTCTCGGCTGCGGCGTGAGCCAGCAGCACGTCCTCAACAACGCCGGGGTCCCGCACAAGTCTGGCTGGGCCTTCGGCATCGGCCTAGAGCGCGTCGCCATGCTCCTGTTCAAGATCCCCGACATCCGGCTGTTCTGGTCGCAAGACGAGCGGTTCCTGTCACAGTTCCGGGGGGTCGAGGATGACCTAAGTAAGATGAGGCCCTTCGTGCCGTTCAGTAAGTACCCCGCTTGTTATAAGGACGTGTCGTTCTGGCTTCCAAAGGAAGAGTTCCATGAGAATGATCTCATGGAAGTCGTGCGTGATGCGGCGGGCAATGTGGTCGAGGATGTGAAAAAGGTAGATGAGTTCGTGCATCCCAAGACAGGGAGGAAAAGCATGTGCTATAGGATCAACTATCGCAGTTTGGAGCGGACGTTGACGAATTCCGAGACGAATGAGATGCATGATCGGGTGGTTAAGGGGTTGGTGGCTAAGTTAGGGGTTGAGATTAGGTAGTCGGGATCGGCAGAATCGAAAAGTGTGAGCTTCCAGGAGAAGAGATCGGCTTGTTGTCGGACTATCTTCGAGTGTACTATACATGACAATTGTATTTTTTTGTGATAATTGACCTTCCTCTTTTAGATCAGGACATCCCTCGCTCCTGGAGATCACCGGTGCTGCTTCGAGTGTCGGACGCCTTCACCTTGAAAGAACCTGAGATGCAGCCCCCAACCGCAGAATAAGGGCAACCCGGGTAACACAACCCCATCTTCATGGATGAGAGGAAGGAGATAGGATTCATTATTCTCACATGTATCGAGCTGGATGCGATACTCCTCGTTCGAGCCAACGGCGCTGCGCCTCCTTGGCACGTGGAGGTTATCTCACTTAGGTCTGCCTTGGGCTGCTACCCCAAGCTTCAGGCACCGGAAGGATGGACGTCCATCTAGCCGACAAACTAGGGTAGCACCACCGGACATATTGTGCCAACTTACTGTGTACATGTCCACACAGGGCAAGCCTGCCTAATCCATTCAAAACATCCAGTGCACTGCACCCCAGTTCATTACATCTTCGTGATGAGCGTTTTTCTTCCTCCTTACCTCCATTACCTAAGGTGTAAAGTGCAGTGTGAATGACTCCCGTCGGTTCCCAACAAGGCAGGCCTTCGTGACTTCATCACGTTGTCATTTCTTGGTTTTGTTGGTGGCACACTCCTTTGCCTTTACTGTTGCGTATGACACGGTGGCGTGAGCAGGCTGAGCCGCTTGGCATCAGGGGACATAATTCCGATGCTGAATATCTACATGGGTGAGACCGAGAGAGGAGGTGCGAATGCCCTGCTCAGCTGATGATCGTTGGCAGTATTTCGTTTCTAGCGTAATTCGTATCAAATTGTTGAAAGCAATACCTTGCTAACCCACTATCAGGAGGCCCTAGAGCGGGCGCGAAGCTCTGCCAGTTGTTACGCGTCCATCGATTTCGATGGCGCGCTGAAGAAACGAGGCGCAACACCCCTAACAGAAGGCAGTCAAACCCTTCAAACCCTGAGACGGTTTGAAAGTCCCGGATGGTGGTCGCCCCGTTCGACTGTCTAGTGGTGAGAGGCAAGAGGGGGAGAGGCTGAGGTGGTGGGAAGTGAGGCTGTGCAAGCCATCGCGGGATGGTGGCATTGCAGCCAATCAGGGGGTTCCCCGGTCGCCCAACGGGGAAACAGCTGTTTCAATATGCGCCAAGCACCCGGCAAGAGCTGCTGTTTCTCGATTTTGTGCTTGGTTGTTTCACTGGAATCGACTGGAATGATTGGAATCCAAGTTCAGTGGCGACAGTAGAGGCTGGATAAAAAGCGTGCAACATCTTGTGCGATTCCGACTCGACTGGACGGAGTTCGCGATGAAAGATTGAAGAGAGGCTTTGCTGGCTGGAGGCAACTCGTTGACCACTCCCAAGCCCCAGCTGGCGCTGGCGGCGCGTACCACCGTAAATTACCAATAACCCCAGCGTAAGGGCGTCATGGGCGTCGTTCAGTGGATTTTGGGGCTCCGTTTCGGCTGCTGAGCCGCCGTCCTGGAGCTGTGTCGCGACGGAACATGCCTGTGCGCCTGGGCTTAAGTGGGCTTCTTGACTGTTCTGACGGGGCCTGTGTAATCGGGCTACGGAAGTCGTCGTTTCACAGCAGGCAGTGCTTGTCTTGTGTAAGATCTCGGTTGTGGATGCGCCGACGGCTGTATGTAAGATTGTAAATCTCCCATATGATCAAACATGGGCTTGGCTATAAATTCCCCCGCCACCCACTCACATCATCGCCCTTGGCCAGTAACGACCTTCCACATCAGTCCGCAGCCATCCATCTGCATTTCCCCAGCCAACTCTTTAACAGCTTCTTAATCTGGATCTTTTCTCGAACATTGGAACGACCTTCCTATTGACCACCGACCTCTGAACAACTCTGCGAAATTTTTAGCAAAGCCAGAGCTGTCCTCTTCGACGACAACAACCTCGATTCTACATCCCAGCAGCCAAAATATCAACACCAGATACATTCATCACCATGGAACAAACAGACAGGCAACTGCCCCTGCGCGCCTTCGAGCAGCAACAGCAAGATCAGCAGCAGCAGCAGCAAACACAGCCGACTTCCCCTGAGCAGCAGCAGCAAAATGGTCGCCCGCGCAAATCGACCCTCACGCTCGACCTGAGCAACCTCCCACCAGTCGCGAAGCCGACACCTCCCTCCAACACCCTTATTTTCACGAACCTCATGAACCCCGAGATCTTCCAGCCCGACAATCTACAAAAATTCCGCGACGAGCTCTGCCAAGACACCACCATCAAGATCAACACCTTCTCGCCGCTGAAGTCCTTCGCCCGCATCATCGTCTCCTTCCAAGACGAAGACGCTGCGATCCGCGTGCGCGCCAAGTGGGACGGCACCGCCATCCTGGGCGACCGCTGCCGCATCTACTTCGGGCAGCCAACGCCCGTGGGTGCCCCCGCGCGCGCCGATACACACCTGGCGCTGCCTGACGCCGGAAAGCTCTTCTTCATTTCGCCGCCGCCCAGCCCGCCGCACGGCTGGGAGCAGCGCTGCGAGGAGCCGCCCAACAAGATGGTGCATGCCGATGACCTGGCCGAGGCGCTCACCAAGCTGAAGCAGTACCAGGAGCACGGCGGCAGCTCGTCGCCCATTACGCCGTCGTCGGTGCCCGGCGATGGGGAAAGGAAGACTAGAAGTCGCAGCTCAACGTTGATTTTCCAGCCTGAGGCTATGGGGGCTAGCCCGGATCTGCCGTGTGTTACGGTCGATGATATGACGGATGACCCGGAGGAGCGTGGTGCGGCGGGGTTCCCCCCTGCGCCGCGCCCGCCTGTGCCGATTAAGCGGCTGCATACGGCCAGGCCGCCGGTTGAGTTGATGCATAATGCTTGAGGGGTTTGGACGAACTATTGCTTATTTTTACCTATTCATGGGTTTCCTTTCTCTGCATGTTATCATCATCATGGGCGCCATAAAATTGTATGGGGTTCGGAGTAACTGGGCAACAGAGCGGTTGGCGTTTGTGGTGCCAAACAGTTCGCGAGACATGGCCGTTTGTGGTCATTATCACATTGTTTTTTATCATCATGGGAAGAAGCATGTCTGTCTAGGTTTTCAACCATAGCGGTTGAGCGAACATGTGTTAGTCTGCCTACCTTATTGACATTCATGTCGTCCTGATCATTTGAAAAGAAAAGAATTGAAAACGATTTTATTAACTCCGTTTCCCTTTTGGTCCTTTTGGTCCCGTCCGTAGCTAGGTATGTTACACTGTCAGATCCCAAAAGTCTAAGCCCGCAACGCACTTTACACAGCAGCACAGGAGATTGCCGCCAAGCGAGGCAGGATCCGTTTCACCAGCCCCTCGGGTCATCCAACCAACCCCTTTGGCTCCATGTTGCTTATACTATTGTTGTTAACATCTGATATCCGTGGCGAAGCATGCTTAGTTGATGGCTTTTTTGTGCTCGAGCGGATCGTCGCAGGATCTCCGGAGCTCTGCTTCCCGGACGATCTTCGACGGGACTGATTCTGGTATGTGGATGATCGCTGAATTTGGCAGGGCATCGGTAACTGCCGAGGAAACGTTGTGAGATCTAGTACTACGTACCTAGCTAGGTATTTAAGGAAGTGGTGAATGAAGGACTCGAAGAATGGACTGGGAAATAGACGAAAATACGTACAATCAATACTGAGACTTAATGTCATATGCTTACTCTGACAAGCTCCCGATAACCGGGCAGTACTAAATGCTCTGTGGCTGGCCTTCCAGTTGAACAGAATAAGAACAAAAGCATCATCTCAAGTTTCTTCTTTCCGAAAGGCCCTGAGAGGTCCTCTATGTTTGGAAACAATACCATGAGCTTTGATGACGACCAAACTGATTCCCATGCTAGGCCAACAATGGCTATCCTGACATCCCTAGAGCCTGCGATTCCGTTTACATCATTCCTACAGCGGTAACCGCTGAATGATAGGAACGTTGAAATAATCCTGCCTTTGACCAGCTCTCTCGACGTGACATAGGTCAGGGGTAAGTTCGCCAATGTTCCAAGCCCATTGCGGACAGCCAAGCTAGGCAGCATTAGTCCGCTATAGCCTCAAGGATAGGTAATCCATATGAACTGGGGAAATAGTTGCCTAAGTAAAATCTAGTTCGCTTACCTAGACGATTCAGCTTCGCCCATTAGGTTGGGCATAGGGATGTTATCTGCCTCCAGGTTTGGTTATGGGTCAGCAGAACGAGTTAGGTAGAGCAAGCGTAAGAGATCTAGCAGGGAAGGAGTTCCACACGCTCTTCAGTGAATAGGGCTTCAGGGTCATCAGCAATGTCCACCGCTTGATAGATATACAGCTAACTCCCGACAGCATGGAGTTGCAACATCCATACCCTTTCCACAAAAGACGATAGATACCTAATGAGATGGCTCATCTGTTTTCACAAGCATATAATGAAGGCTAGTCAGTAGGAGTTACCTGGGAGTTTTCGATGAACAAGGAACAGGCGTTCATGGTTGTAACCAGCAAGAAATTGCTCCTGTGACTAGCGAGTTCTATTCCTCGGAGAACTGGAGAGCGATGCATTCCATAAACAAGATCTTAGAATTCCCTTGGTTCGGAATTAGCTGAACGAGTTGCAGCGAAGGAGCTACAGCTTTACTGAAATTGAAGTAGAAGTCGCCAAGTAATAATCCCGGCGCACCGGGCAGCTCCGTCCCTTCCTCTCTCGCTCTTTCCCTCCCACAACCCGCACCTTCCAAACTATATCTATTACTTCCAGCACTGCCCCTTCCAACTGTCACCCCTCCTTCTTGGCCAAATGGTCAAGTGGCATGGGTAGTCAGTCGCCTGCTCTGATGAAGGTGGGATCCCAACGGGCCCGGGCTTTAACCTGAGGGGCGGGCGGTGCCCATGCCAATCCCCCCATGGGCACTGAGGGTTGTGGAGGAGCTGGTTGTTTTTGCTTTTCCCTTCGTGGCTCTTTTCATTTTTCTCTTCTCTCTTCTTTTATATTTTTGCTCAATTTTGCAGACGGTCAGATCTCGAGATGTGCACTGGTGCATGAGAGTTTTGTGACTGTTTTAGTTGTCGGTCGTGTCTCAATTTCATCCCATGTTTTGCTGGGACAGAAGCAGGGAAGCTAAAGTGCGCCTCTGTACTGTGAGCAAGTCACGTGCTACCCGGCAGCACTGAAGAACCGTCACTAGCTCACTATATAGTGCGTTTATTCCTGTCTAACGAGCTTGACTTTTGGAGTCAAAAGTGATTGACAGTCCCAGCTTTCTCGACTGTGTCTCTGCTGCCGACATATGTCTCATCTTTGCAGTCAACACGGAATGCTAAATAGAAACAGGCTCTTATATAAGCTGCAAGAAGTAGATCTCGTACAATGAATAGTATTTGTGATCCATCTGTCTTCTCCTTGCTTCGTTCTGTTTTCAGACTTGAAATTTGGTCCCTGGTTCTTATCATCGATTATTTACTTATTTCCCAAAGAAGCATAAACCCACTTGTTCTGTGGGCCAATGACGGGCCGGCATCCGTTGAACCGTTCCATTCCTGGCCGTTTCGGCAGTTGCCCCACAAATCTTTACCCCAACCAGCGTGGCGCGCCAGAACTCTTGAGGCGCAGTTCGGCTTCGGGAAATTTTCACATCGAAGCGTTTGCAGAGCCTCAGCGCCTATACCAAACTTTGCCTTTCACATCCCTTTCACAAGCGCCTCGTCTGGCGACTTTCCTACTGTATCTCTACAAGGGAACGCTCTGGGAGACCACATTATGGATTGCACCTGCCGTACAGCTGCCCTGCGCATTTTTGTGCGAAGCATCGCCCAGATCCATGCCCCTCTCCGGCCGCCACCAGCAGCAACACGCCTCACTTCCTCACAAGTCCTCCCCGCGCAAAGCCAACCAACCATCTCCCAAGCAAGAATAACACTTGCTTCTCGAGCCCTTCACACATCATGTGTTCGGTATAACGAAGCCGAAAGCGGCGAGCCCGCAAAGGCGAAAGCGTCAGAAGTGACTAGTTCGTCCGAGTCAAACGCTGAGTCAACACCCAAAGCCGAAGAGAGGCCTGCCGCTACGTTGGACGAGAGCAACGAGGAGAGCAAGCCCAAGAAAAAGAAGGCAAAGAAGGCAAAGAAGGGAAAAGAGCCGAAAGCAGAGGAGGAAGGCGATGAACCCAAGAAGCAGAAAGAGCCCTGGATGATCCAAAAGGAGGCACTCAAGAAAAAATTCCCCGAGGGGTGGAATCCGCGCAAGCGTCTCTCCCCCGACGCCATCGTTGGCATTCGCATGCTGCACAAGGCGTTCCCCGACGAGTATACGACGCCCGTGCTAGCGCAGAAGTTTGAGGTGTCGCCCGAGGCCATCCGGCGCATCCTGCGCAGCAAGTGGGAGCCGACGGAGGAGGAGGAGCTGGAGCGGCAGGAGCGCTGGTTCCGGCGCGGCATCCGGGTCTGGCAGCGCTGGGCCGAGCTCGGCAAGAAGCCGCCGCGCAGATGGCGCGAGCAGGGCGTCGTGCGCGATCCTTACTGGAACGTGCCGCGCGGGCCGACGCATAAGGATAAGGTGGCTAGGGCCGAGGCGCAGAGGCAGTTGTCGAAGAATATGCTGGG
>JAAFKN010000617.1:0-11388 GCA_011800035.1 Thermochaetoides dissita | reverse complement strand
CGAAATCGGCCAGCCGTTTGTTGAGGTACAGGTCTAGTGGAGGGACCCAGGCCTAACCTCCAAGGGTTTTGTTTCATTGTTCATAGTTTCCTAACTTGTTATCAATCTCGGGCTAACATGGCTTAGCATGTATATTTACCAACACCGTTCTTTATGCTTTATAACTAGTTATTGAGCACTAAAATCACGAAGAAGGGCTGAAGTCTTGGAGAAGTGAGTATCTCCTTCGAAAACACTTCCTCCTCGTGAGTCACTCCCTTCTCTAGATCTCACCCTAAAATAGCTACGAAATCCACCAGCTCCTTATTTCGTACCAATCATGAGGAATGACGCTGAGTTCTTCACGAGACATGGTGAGTATTTTGAAGAAAAGAAAAGAAAAGAAAAGAAAGAGAACAGGATATATCTCAAAAGCATAAAAAGCTCAAAGGCCGCATTACTAATGCGCGGTTCGGGGGACTGATGGAAAGAATCTGGGAAATAGTCAAGGAGGTATATGACACAGAAGAGCCTCCAATAAGGCTCAAAGCAAGGATCGTTGACTATCTGAAGCTAAGAAGCTTATCCCTCGACGCCGATTTCTATGTAGCCAAGAAAATCGGCGGCTGCATCATCAACTATCTCATCAGAGAGAATAATAAGTACAACTTCGAATTGTTATATAGTCAGCTGATCCAGGAATAGATCGACCGCGGAACAGCTTCCGTTGTCCCTCCTTGTGACGAGGCGGCCGACACTTGGAATGTTGAGGAGAAGGAACGAGAGTGCGCAAGGCTCGGCCTGTTCACAGTCCCTGATGATACCGATGGATGAGCCTATTGAAGAGACGCACCTCAGGCTAAATGCCTGTGAAAGCGTGCTAGGATATATCCATACCTAGGACCACTATCTGCTCAATGTCTGGGGCAAGTGCTTTCTTCGTTATCTTGAACACCACTGCTTAGGCCGCTCCTTTTTTGACAAAACTTTGCTGAGGTTGAGGAGGTTTGAAGAGAAGTTGATCCCCAACTGTCCCGGTGGAGTTTCCCAACATGTTGAGCACATGATGGCATCTGGATTCTCCATGGAGGAAACGGATATTCCTGACTCTATCCTATACTGGCATTTTCAAATGGGTGGTCTCGCGTTGCACAACCCGTTTGTTGGATATCGCTCTCTCCACAAAGTCCCTAAGGATCCAGAACAAACCCTGGAAGGGTCTCTACATCAAGAGAGAACGCAATATGAAGAGGTCAAAGCAAGATTCCTGGAAAAGGCGGAAGGCGACATCAATCTTCAGGTCATTCAGGACTTGGTCAACATGCCATTCATGACCCAGGAGGAATTTCGTCGCTACTGTGATTGGGTTTCGGAAGATTTTGGTAATTTATACATAATGCTGGAGGATTGACAGAGATTGGAGGAGTTGGAATTGCCAGGACTGATTGGGAAGCAAATCAGTCGCTATGCTTGGGAACATATGTCCGGAGGAGATAAATGGGCTTCACTGACTTGCCATCAAGACATCATTGAGCGCTCTGGGAGTTTAAATCTGCATAGAGAACTGTTACCTAAAGAGCTCGTGGACGAACTGGACAACATCAAAATGCAGAGAACTGGGAAAAGGCCGTATCGCCAGCGTTGTAGTATGCTTGAAGTGCTTTATCCTTAACCGAAGGTAGTTCAAGACTAGATAGTTAACCCAGGTAACTACATCTGCTAGATAGGAAATGTAGTACTTGTATACTTGATTCAGATAGTGTTATAGAGACTGATGGTATTGTTTTGCAACCAAGGACTTGGGTAGAGTCTGCATGTTGGCATCTACCCAGGGGTGTGTTCTCCCAATTCACACGGAATCTCATGACAAGCTTGTGTGACATTTAGTCTTGAATGAGTTCACGTGGTAGAGCATTGCGTAGGATTTTGTACGCATCGAAACACACAAAAGTGTTGAGACATCAAGGAGAGCCGTTTCAACAGTCTCCGTGTATATCACGGTGGTCTTCGTGTAGGTTTTTTTGCCCAGGCAGTTAAGCAGGAAAGGCCTCAAAGGGTACAGGATTGGCCTCAATTTTAGGCTTTCATTTTGGACACTGACTAAGGCCACAGCCATGTAGTTCGGAAATGCAAACTTCTAAGGCTATTCTACTCATTAGGGATGAAACTCGTTGCCCGGGAGCTTAGTCGGGCTTTTTGGGATTAACACCCGAGCTCGGGGTGGGCCGCAGCGGATTCCGGATAACCGGATGAGGTTAAACCAGAGGCTGGATCAGCGCCGGGCCCCGATCATATCCCCACCGGCAGCCCAAGCCCGCACTCCATGGCCCAGACTGCACAAGAAAGCGTCCCGAGCTGAAATGACTGACGGGTACGAATCCGTACAACTGTCTATCTCTAAGTTATATTTGTCTTGTGGGGGAATGTCTGCACAGAAGCGCTTGTTTTCAGTTTTGAGGTGGTTGCCTTTACTATGTAAGTTGACCCAAGCGCAAACGGAACGGGTTGCTGCTTGATGGAGGATTACAGGCGGGAACCCAAAACATTGATCACTCTGCGAATGCTTCAGATTCTCGCCAGAGGGCCAGAGGCATGTCGCGCCGGAATGCTTGTTCATGAGCCGTACGATGTGTGGTGCTATCAAGGACAAAAGAGAAGAAAAATAGGTATCCTTGATAAAGAGCTGCCAAGGCTTGGGTTTTCGGTTTCGGCCTTGACAGGCCAAGGCTCGGACGTTCACACAACACTTGACCTGATAACAATGACAGCAGCAGCCATGGACGATTTTCCCCAGCCCGGCATGTCAGGTTTCTCAGGCTCGCACCAGCCCTCTGAGGCTCACAGCCCAATCTCGGGATTTGATTGAGCTGAAACAGCGCTGATTGGCTGCGCAAGCGTCGTGGCGCGTGCCTTACGTCGCTGTCCTGCCCACGTCTGTGGCTTTGCGACCCTGGTGCCCCACCGCCAAGACCAAGAGCCGCTCTTGGGCTGCGCGTCGCCGGGGCAAAAGAAGCCAAGCGCGCTGCGGGCTGCGTTGCTGGGTGGGCTGTGTTGCTGGGTGGGCTCTGTCAGGAGTCGTAGGACCGCCTTGGAGACCCTGGCGACCTCTGCGGGCTGGCATCCTGTTTGGGACTTGGACCTCAGGGCTCTGCTGCTTTCGTCCTGTTTCTGGCCCAGCACTAAAACTCCACACCTTGTTTGCGTCAGCGAGCACTTGTGTTGTTCCCTCTCACACGCTCTTTGAAGTAGTTTTTTGTATTGCATCTGAGCCCGCGCTCTTAAAGTCGAGTGTTATCGAGTTTGCGACCTGGTCCCTGTGCCAGTGACCCAGCGCGAAGTCAACATCGTTGCCGCTGTGACAACCCAACAAGCACAACAACCACAACAACCACAACAACAAACTCGACTACCGCTATCACCCGCCGACACCGCACAAGCCCGCCGGCAGAATGTGGAATGACTTTGAGGTCAACGCTGAAGGAATCCCAAAGTACAAGTTAATTTTCCACAGTTTCCAGATCATCTTTGCCTTTGTGCTGTGGTGCCTCGAGATCGCCGTCTTCCGGCATGATAGCGCCAAAATCACTGGCCGGAATGGCTGGACATTCGCAGTGGTATGCATATCCCCTATCTTTGCCTTGGGGTTTTGATTTTTGGTATGAAGAACTTTGGATTCTGACGAATACCTCGTTTGCCAACTAGCCCCTCCTCACCATCCCCGCCTGGATCTACCTGACCATGGCCCCGCGCCACTCGCGAACTCGCAAGATCGCCAACCCCCGCATTATGGTGACGGTGGATGCTTTCTACACCATCCTCTGGCTCTCGGCTTTTGCGACCCAGGCCTCTTACAACTCGTCTGGACTCTGCGGGAAAGTGTGCGGCATCAGCAAGGCTATCGTTGGTCTGGGCTTCTTCGTCTTGTATGACTCCCCAACACACTTCCCTTGCTGTGCAACCCTCCTTTAGTTGGCTTAACCAAGACCAAAACAACTAACTGACCCTCCTATTCCCAGCCTCTTCTTTGGCGTGACAACCTTTATTAGCATCTGGACCCTTAAGTACTGGGAGATGTACAACCGGCTGCCGGGCTACGACCGTGTTCAGTCCAAGAACCAGAACATCGACCCCGACAAGGCTGCCTTCTCCCTCGCCCCTCATGATGAGGAGGCCTATGCGCCTGTCAGCATGGATGACGGCCACGAGGACGATCGCACCGACTACACTGCCTCCACTCGTCCTCCAGCCCCGCGCTCCGATTATTCTGACCCGTACGGCCCTGGCGGTGCGGCCAGCACGGTCGGCAGCTCGTACCGTGACAACCCGTTCCGTCAGCACGAGGCATCGAGCCCGTTTGACGTTGATACTGAGTACCACTCTGGCCGGGTGTCGGCTGCGGGTGGCAGGTACGGTTCGCCTGCTCCGGGCGCGGTCTCTGAGGTGTCGTACGCCGATAGTTCGCAGCCGGTGAGGTTCCCGGATGCGGACTATGACCGGATTGCCCGGTAATTTATGGGAGATAAGCAAAAGTCTGTTGATGGGAGCGAGTGCTATATGCCTTGCTCGATGTAATTGGGGGACATGGCACCTAGCCTGTTAGGGACGTTTGGTAACTGTGCGATCTCGGATGCGGCCTTTGTTGAAGAGACAGGAGATGATGGTAGTATTGGAGGGCATAGTTGGTGTGCGAATATCTGCTTTCTGGTCTTTCACGTCTGTCGGTCTTTTTTAGCACGTTCGGCTGTTCGGGTTGGCCTGGTCCGGTTTACGTTTGGTGTTGACGGAGTCATAGAAGGTGGATCAAAGATACCATGAAAATAGGAAATTTCTTGCGCCATTGATATCGACCTCTATTGCTGGTCCGAGCCTGTATATTGTTCTGATGACTATATTCTCTCCAAATAGGTGCTCATAGAAACGCCAAACGCCATCCCATGGTGCGATTATGACCCCTTTCCCGTCTTTCAGGACCCTTCACTTTTACTTCCTGAATAATGGAAGCGCTTTCTCTCTGGCCACTCTCCCAAGTAAATAACGGCCGCCTCCTTGGATGGATTGTTGTAATCACTCCGCCCAGCGCCCAGCGAGTGCAACATTTCCCGGCCACAGTAATTCGTTAACCTCTCTCCATTAAACAGACAGAAGCCCCGCCTTCTTCAACCTCCTCTTGATGTCCGAAGCAGTCTGCTGGTAGGGGTTCAACTTCCTATCACGAGCCATAGCAGCAACATCATCGCCATGCTTCTCCACAAGCCGCTGAAGCCATTCACGCTCCCGCTCGCTCTGATGGCGTACGGTCTTCTCGACCAGCCGGGTAGCCTCACGTTCCAGAGCGCGAAGCACCTCGGGTTTAGACTCATCATCCACATCAGCTGAGACATTTTCTAGCTCCAAGTCGTGCTGTGGGATGTGGTTGTTCAGAACGGGCTGTTCTTGCTGTTGCTGCTGCCGTTGCGGGGCGGCGTCGGACTCGTTATCGCTGTCGAGGCCGTTCAGGGGATCGTTGAGCGGGTTATTGTCTCGCACCACACGCTTGATGCGGCCCTGCTCGTCGCGCTCAACTTTGACTTCGCCGACTTTGATCAGGCCCTGGTCGCCTGACTTGAGGGCCAGCGAGTCGTTGAGGTCCTTGAGCAGAGCCTTGTTGCCTGGGGCCGTACCCCCAGTCGCCTTGCCCAGCTTGGCTACCAGGCCAAAGCGAGTGTAGTTCTGGGAAAGAGTCTCTTTCTTGTTCCTGGAAGAAAACAAGCGACGTCAGACCAACATTGAATAGGTGAGAGCAGCCAGTGTAAAGGAGAAGGCAATGTACCAGCTCTTTGCGATGATGTTGTTGCCAGCAGGATTTAGAGCCTTCTTCCGCCTGTTGGGCATGCGAATTGTAGGGCGCGAGGAGCGCCTCTTACGCTTCTGAAGTTCGCGACCCATTGTGACTATGCGATGGGATTATACAGGGGAATGTTTGTTGTTGTTGAGACTGACAAGAGCAGCTGCTCCTCGACTCCTCGTCGGTCGCCAGTCCTCAAGACCCAAAATTTCTGGATCTCGTTCCGATAAGATTACAGCGCAGTGGGGTCTTGCGCTTATTAGCAGACAGCTGATTGCAGCCGCGAATAAGTTTGGCAGCTGTAAGACTCGATGCTTGGCATTCGTCCCATCCTCAACCTGGGAACTTGTTCGTCTCAAGTCATCTTGTGAAGCTCATTTCATCTCATCTTTCGCCTTTGATCTTCTTATCTCGATCCAAAAACTGTTTCCAAATTGCATACCGAGCTCATGAGCTTCCCACTTCTGCATCTGCCTAACTGTCAGGATTTCGAGCCATCACTCACGGGATTCTCCGACGATGCCATTTGTTGTCACAATTGAACAAAAGCCACGAGCAGTTAGTTTTCCTTTAGCTTTTGGTCCCCGGGGTATCATCTCTAAAACTTCAGCCTCGGCCATCGCCAATACACCAACCCTGTATCACCAACATGACGCCTGCTTGTGGTTGGGCATTCTTTGGCTCGAATGAAGCTGATGATGCAATCAGCGCTAGCAAAGCTTTTTACACAAATCTGGCCTGATCTCCGCATCAAGTAGTGACATTTGCCAGCAAGAACATATGGAGTTAAAGATGTTGTTATCGAGCTTGGCCACAGTTCTGGCAGCCATCTCCGTCTGATGAAGGAACGGCAGTGAAGCAGTGGACATCAAACGTTCCCCTTTGAGCAGCATGCCCCCACGTTGTGGACTGCTTCATGGCACAGCTTGTGCGACCACTCTCACCAAACTCTATTTCTCCTCTGCACTACCCTACACTACGTCTCTCTACCTGCTTGAACAATCCCATTGCAGAGAGCCAGCAGCAGCGAGGCCGACGCAAGCCACTCAATCCCGGGTTGGTCAAAGTGAGTCGCGACACGAACCCCGCGTACAACATGGGCGAGGATCTCGACGTTGGAGGTGGCAGGGCGCTTATTATTTTCCTTCCTCCTCAGGTCTAGCTGAGGTGGGATCGGTTCACGCACGCAAGCAGAGACGGAAACACCGTTGCAATTGGACATCAGTCCTTGCAGCTGCAGACTGCATATCATCTGCGGCCCCATGCAAAACTGCCCGTAGTAACTGTATGGGCTTGAGTTATTATATAACGCCTGGTGTATTGATAGATACCTTCGTACCTGTTTGCTGTCAACGAGACCTTGGGATGCCGACGCATGATGCTGCAAACGCTACCCTTCACTTGTACATGAGAGGACTTGCCCAATGTAGCCAGCAGCAACCGAATGGGGAGGATGCCTCGTCAAGCTTTGGTCTTGGAGGGTAGTGTGGTGGCCGACTGCACAGCCTCAACAATCTCACCTTCTAGATTCCTTCCATTCTTTCCAGAAACCGGCTCTCCCCATACAGAGATAGCGGGTGGTGCGGCTATCGAGTAAGAAGGTCACCGATATGATCTGCTTACACAGTGCTCTTATTCTGGTGTCGGCTGGTCCCTAACGGCGTTCTCCGCACTCACCGATTATGGGCGGCCACTTGATACGCAGGTGACCTGAGCCGTGGGTGGCGGCATGCAAAAGGGTTTATCAGACATATGATAGCCTCACATGCCCCGGATTCTGCACCTTATAACGACCACGTAGTATCCACTATGTGCTAGACGCCCACCGAGCCGACCTACGATGCGACTGTAGAAATCGGGAAGCTCTCAGACTCCTCCTGACCGATCAGAAACCGCCAAGGGGGTTGCATGCTCAGGTACGGAGTAGACGCTCCCCTCTTCCACAAAGCCCTTTCCTGCCCAGGCTGGCCTGCCTGTTTAGGGACCGCTTCTTGAACGTGCCTGAGAGAAAGGTACAAGAGCGGTACATCTGCTTCCTCTTGTTGCATTTGTGCGGGGGAGAAGTCGATGGCGCAATCCCGAGGCGGTCATTGTCGTCAGGACCAACCCCCTCAGATAGGCAGCCTGTGGCCATGGAAACCGATGGTGTCAAAGATCGTGAAGTTATCAAAATAGAATAAACCGGCCAGGTATGAGGGAATTAGCCGATGACTTCGTTACTTTTTTTGACAAAGGAACCTGCCCGCTATATACCATATGTAGATAAAATCATAATAACCTGAATGCTCCTGGGCGTCCAAACAATGAGTGAGCCCTTTCCAAAATACTCCGCCAGGGGTATGCATAATAGATGTACAGGATCAGAGATAAGACATGTTGATAGAATGTGGACAAAGGAAATTCGACAACCCGTGGTAAAAGCCTGGAAGTGAACCAAACTTTCAGCAGAACCTCCCACTCTATATCACCATTAACCAACATATTTCACCTACCCAAGTACCATCCCTGATCAACCATCTCTCACACTTCAAACCCGTCTATCGCCTAAGGCAATACCCGTTCATCATCAACAATGTCATCAACATCAAAACATAATCCACTCGACATCAACGCCTGGGCCGCCAATCCATTTCGACCAGTTAAAAGGCCCAGACCTGTTGTTTACCACCCCAGGGATCCCCATGGCTCCCACAACTCCATTCCTGCTCAGCGTATCCCGACACTCACCAGCCCACAGCCTCTCCAAGATGTCCAGCGCCGCCAGGTTATTCATGTAGCCGCTACGGGCCATGATCTCGCGACACTTGGACCGCACAATGTTCTGCTGCAGCTCGTTGACGCACTCGCTTCCGGCAACAAACAGCGGCCACAACAGAAACTTCTCGGCCGTACTGCCGGCCTCGAGGCTTGTAGCGTAGTAGACAACCTGGCTGACCAGGTTGCGGAAAGTGTTGTGGTTGGAGGGCACGTGGGGGCTGGCCAAGCGCTCTGTGTAGAGCAGTGCCGCGTAACGGAAGGCTTCGCTGAGCGAGTTGAGATCGCGGACTTGGGCGCTTGTAGGGATGACCGGGGACTGCGAGGATGGGCCGGGGAGCATCTGGTATGGACTCGATGACGAAGATGGCGACAAGCCCGCTTGAAGCGACGCGCGGACGCGGGCCGAATCAAACTCCCAGCTTTGCAGGGCCATACGGGCCTCCTTCCACTCGCGCCAAAACAGGCCTCGTGGGTCGTCATAGGCTGTGTGGGATTGGAGTGAGGTGCCAAGGATATCCTCGCCGTCCATGGGAGTGGTGCTGAAACCGGTACTGTCGAAGCGAATGCTAGTGCTAAGGGGGGGATGAGGAGCGCCGCCAAGGATACTGTGGTGACGCTCATGACCGCCAAGCATGGGCGGGGCCGGCTTGAACGCAGGGCCCAGGGGAGAATCGAGTACCGGAGATGATGGGGTACGTGAGAGCGAGGGCGGAGGGGGGAACATGTTCTGTACCGGACGGTGTTGTGAGAGCATGTTCAGGCGACCAAGCTTGACAATGGTCTTGAAGAGCTCGCGGTCGCAGCCAATCAAGTTCTCGGTGCCTAGGGGCAGAAGGCTCGAGTCAGGGTGTACTGGATACAGTGAGTTGCTGAGTTGGGGCTCTCTGTTGTTGATGCTGGCTGACACGGCGTCGAGGTAGGTGAAGAGAGCTTCCATCCATGTCGATTCTCTCGAGGCTGGGAATGGGGACATTTGTCTCAAACCCAGAATCTTCTTGACGCCAGCGAACTGTGTCTGGAACTTGGCAACTCCAGACTCCGCCATCCGGTAGTGACACAGCAAGAGAATCGTGGCGAGGACAGAATCGTGCGTCGACCGTTCCGGGTCGTTCAGCTGCTCGTTCAGTAGTCGCACCGCGAGATTCCGGTGTTGATACTCCTCAACAAGCGACTGATCCCTGGGTTGCACGCTGGATCCGCTGTCGATCGGGCTCATGTCTAGTCTCCTTTCGCCATCCCTGCCGTGAAGACCGAGGCTGAGCTTTCGCTTCATCCTCAGATTGCAAGCAGCCAAAGCGCAAATAGCATGCTGCAAGCTCCGGCTAGTAGTGCTGAGACGGAGGATATGGTCCCTGAACGGGTTACCGGGCCCATCGATGAACACCATGCTTGGGCACATGGTCTTTTCGTAGTAGTCCATGAAAAAAGGCATCTTGTTGATCAGATTTGGGCTCACTTGCAAGACGGGAGACGAAGGTTGCGAGGGAATCGACATAGGCCCAGGCCACGGAACCGGGTTCCGGTCCGGGACGCTCTGAGAGGCGGATTCCTCGTCAGTGTTGGACGAGGACGACAAGAAGGGGCCGTACGACTGAGCGCTGGAGCTATATGTGGTGTCAAGATCAGGTGTCCCAGGGACTGATTGTCCCGGGGTTAGCTTTTGCCAGGAGGAGCAACTTGGTGGCATCGGCTTTGACTCACTCATCATATCGCACTCAGGAGGGAACTTCCGGCTCAGCTGGGCATCCAGGCTGTCGACATGCGACATGTGGGATTGCAAGCTCGACGGTAATTCAGGCGGTGCGTAAACCAAGCTGGGGCAGGGGGCTGGCGCCCGATTCTGCTCCATCATCATGGCAGCGACTGGCGACTGGGGAATCGGAGAGGCATGATTAGGAAAGCTGTCGTAGACCGTCGGGCTGTGAACGAAAGGGGAAATATCATCTCGGGGGAACGAATGAGCAATGGGCGACATGTAATCCATGTCGCTCATGGCGTCGATGGGCGTCTGGATCACCTCCCGCTGCATGATGTCGTTCGGCGTCGTGACAGGAATCTGCAGTCCTCTTGGAGGAGCAAATCTCGTAGCGTCACTAGGATTCGGGGGCATGCTCGCAGTGAAGGGAATGTGAGTCCAACCCGGTGGCGGCGCCGGCTCCGGCTGGGAGATTGGTGGCATATCGTAAGGGTGAAACGGCGACGTCACATGGGGCATAGAGGGATTCCGATGATGGTGAGCCATGTCCATCTCGTCCTTTACAGGACGATCATCGCGCTCTGCCGGCCATGGAGCCGTCGGAAGGCTAGGAGCAGGGGTAGTCGTGGTGGTAGTAGCAGGATTGGTGGTCGTTGTTGTCGATGTTGTCGTCGTCGAGCGCCGTGACGTCGAAGACGCTGGTGCCGGTGCCTTCGCAGGCTTAGGGGGATTCACAGGAGGCGCTTTTGCAATAGGTAGAGACAGCCCACGGAGCTTCCCCCGACTGGCGACGCCAACACCCCATGTGAGCTGCGTCTTGTAACCGGAACACTCGTTGCCAATCTCCAAACACTGCGAACAATAAGGTCTCCTCCTATCGCACTTCACATTCCGCTTAGCACAGGTGAAGCAGTCGTCAGCAGCTCCACCGGCGGGAGCTCTCCTCCTCCTTTTCCTCGTCGACGCCGCCTCCTTTGGCGCCGACGCCGCCGGCGTGGTGATCGGGGCGGTCATGATGGCGGTTGTCGCAACGGCCGGAGGTCAAAGAGTAAGTTCACGGAGTTGCCTCGACAGCGGCCGGTGACCTGAGAGTCCTCTTCGAGGGCGAGATCAATAGCGAAAGCCAGGCAAG
>JAAFKN010000616.1:0-11388 GCA_011800035.1 Thermochaetoides dissita | reverse complement strand
GGACCGAGAGCTTGTCGGCGAGGTCGGTGACGGCGTCGTCGCCTGTCTGGGAGGACCAGAGGGTTAAATGGGACGAAACGGTCGTATACGCTGACGAGAGGCTATTGTGGAGAGCTGGCACGGAACGTAAGGACTTGATGAGGCGATGGACGGGCTGGGAGAGAGCTGGCTCGCCTAGGGGGATGTTGGGCAGGGAAAGGGGCAGGGAGGAAAGGAAGGAGTTGGAGCGGGAGGTGCTTGAAGGTGAGGAGCAGAGGGATGTTGCCGATGTGGCAGAGGTGGTTGTGGTTGTCGTGCTGCTGCGTTGCGAGAGGCGGGTTGAGAGGGCGCGGTTCCTGGGAGTTGCTGTTAGTGAGCGTTTTGGATGAGGAGAGAGATTGGCGGAGGGTACCATTGGGAGAAGGAAAAACGGCTGTCTTCACTGCTGTTGCGGGACATGGTTGCCTTGTCGAGTTACGTTTGAGTGTTGGAGACTTGGTGTCTGTGTATCGAGAAGTGAACGTCTAGCTGTGTTTGTAATGGATGGTTCGCGTGGAAGAAAACTTGTCGATTCGAGGATAAGCAGTTATCTGGTTGCTGAGCTGAGTCGATTATCCAAAACTGTTTAGTGTGATCGATCGGTATTCTGACTACTGATCGTAAAATCGGGTGTGTTTATTGAACCGTTGCTGGTGATACGCCGAGATTGTTTACTTGCTCACCGGCGGTGTGGCCCACGACTGGCAAGTACCAGCGAGAATGATCTGCTCCTGCCTCTCTGCGAATTGGATGATATGCTCGGCAGGTGCTGAGCAATCTGACACAGTGTCAGAAGAAAAAGGCCTTGGTTATCGATTAGGGTCACCTCTGTGAGTTTCAACTTCCACAGGGCAAGACTCAGGAGTTGAATCTCGTGACCCCATCAGCCTTATAGGCAGATCGTTATATTATCAAGAGACCATAAAAGCTACCCAGTCCCAAAGACGACAACTTTCACAATAATGAAGCAGCAGGGGTAGTTCTCAGGTCTTTGATAGGATGATAAAATGTTTGTCTTGGTTGTCTTCGATCAAGACTCGGACCTCCTCCTGCCGGGTCTCTGTTTCATCCGCCTGTGCTCAATCCAAAATCCAGCCATGGACACACAGGCATTAACAACCCGATTGCTCAACTTCTCGGACACTTTCTTTCTCTGAATCTTGAGTCAATCCCCATCATTCACTTACACATTCAGAAGGCTCATATCCCTCAACAGCTCAGCACCAGAGTTCAGGGGCTGGGCAAAAAGTGACCTCCCTGACTCCACTCAGTGTCAGTGGAAATGTCCAAAAAAATGTCTAAGCAGACCCGCACCTGCTCAACGCTTGATTCGATCCAGGTTCGAACTGGAGACCTTCAGTGTGTTAGACTGACGTGATAACCAACTACACCATCGAACCACTGCGCGTTGCTGGTAATTTCGTCCGAACTGGAAATTCTCAACTTCCGACTCAGCAGCAACTGACTTTTGAGCTACCGGCTCTGAACAAGATGACCGACTTTTGGGCAAACCACTTTTAAGAAGTCGGCTTTCAGGAAGCCGACTTTCACACAAGCGACTTCTCGAGATATCTCAAATGAAAAATCAATGAACTACCTTCCGTTACCATACACTAAAACCCATGTGTAAAACGCAAACCCGTCCCTCATCTCTAAGTTACCTTTACCCTCCCTCTATCTATTTCTTCCGCTTTTCACTCGACGCATCAAACTTGAGCTGAACCCGCCCAACCAGCCAAGCCGCGACAAACACTGCAACGCCACTAGCGAACACAACAGCTGGCTTGCGCAGGGCCGCCGCCAGCGGCACGTCGTATGCGACAATCAGCTCGCGGTCGCGGAAGTCGTCGACCAGGTTGCGTGCGCGCAGGACCAGCGCCGTGCGCCCGATCGTGTCGAGGTAGGTACGGTACAGGGAGATTTCGGCCGAGTAGAGGGAGGTCAGGGGGATGGGGGTTAGGAAGCGGACGTTTCTGGAGTTGGGTTAGCAGCTGTCTGGAAAAATGAGAGGGGCGGGAAAAGACTCACTCAGCGCCCTCGGGCAGGATAACCCGCACCTGCACCTCGCCGTACTCGACGCCCTCGACCGTGCGCGGGCCTTCCAGGAACGGAACGTTCAGCACGTAGCTCGTCGTGCCCGTCCTCCGGAGGAAGTTCTTCGCATCTGAGTTCCAGCCAATCGTGAATGGATACTTCCAGCCTCCAAATACCGGGTATCTCGGCCGAATCTCCAGCACCGCTTCACGCTTATTGCTCCTAAACCTCGACGTCGACACATTCCCAATCACATCCGTGTAATACGCATCCACGCTGCCCACGCGCAGAGGGAACTTGAGCTCCTTCAGCGCCCACGTCTGCGTCGGCGCATAGAACTGCGCCTGCTGCCACTTGACGCGGTTGAACAACGCCGAGAGGTTGGCACCGCGGTGGTGCAGGGTATAGCGTTCTTCGAACGCAACGTTGCCGCCCCAGTGGCTCACCTCGATGTCCCGCTCCAGCCGGGAGACGTGAGTCACGGGCTTGTTGAACTCGAAGCGCACGGTGACAGGCTGCGAAGCGTAGGCGGGCTGCGAGTCGAACGGGCCGTAGACCAGCTTGGAGCCCTGCCGCTGGGGAAACTCTTTGACGTCGCCGACGCCGGGGAGCTTGGTGAAGTCAGCGATATTGCCAGAGGGGAATTTGACTTCGGTTTTTTGCTTCGTGGTGGTGTAGGCTGAGGGGCAGTAGGCTGAGAACGTGTAGCGCAGGTATTGCTGCTCCTCTTGGCGGATCGAGGCTGGGAGCGGAGTGTAGGCCTTAAGGAGATAGTAGCTGATACCGAGGGTTTGTTGAGCCCCTGGGGCGACAGGCTTGGGGAGTCGGATGCGCAGGTACTGAGTGTTGCTGGCAGGGAGCTGTCAGCACAGATTCTTTGCCAATTTCCAGCGTCATGACCAACCTCTCCTTCACCTCAACGAGCTCAGCACCAAAGGGCCTAACGGCAGGATCCTTGCGGTCCTTGACCTCAACACCGCCCAGGCGCGACAGCTGGTCGGCAGTGAACGGCACGTAGTACTCATCGTGGGCCTGGCTGTCGACGTTCTCAACCAGCACGTTGATGTTCTCCTTGACGTAGTTCTTCTCGAGCGAGATGATGTGCACCAGGTTGGCGTTCTTCCACACCTGCGGCGGCTTGAACGGCGACTCGGCAGCCGCCGCCGCGGCCAGCGACAGCAGCGACGCGACGGCGCTCAGGACGGCTGTCGCCTTCATCTTGGTCCTCGGGGCAAGGCGCGCATCAACTGCCCCCAATTGGTGATGTGGGAGGGTAAAGACAGCGTGGACAGTCTGTTTCGGAGTCGAGGTGTCAAAGGGTAAGGGTTGGATATGCAGCTCCAACAAGCTTACGTTGCTGAAAGGCCCCTGGTCGGGTGAAGCTCTGCTGCGGAGACGCCAAGACATTGTCGTTGACCCGCACTTTTGCATGAGCTACTTAACCCCACCGAATGATTGTGCTCGACCTGGCAGGGGCAAAAGCCACAACGCTTCTTCATGTTGTATTCCCATGCTCTCCAGTTTCCCTTCTTCATTCGGTTCCGCATATTCCTCTC
The DNA here is from genome assembly GCA_011800035.1 of Thermochaetoides dissita. NCBI lineage: Eukaryota > Fungi > Ascomycota > Sordariomycetes > Sordariales > Chaetomiaceae > Thermochaetoides > Thermochaetoides dissita. Next base: position 7,780 of record JAAFKN010000616.1, on the reverse strand, counting down.
GATTTGCCGTTTGAAGGAACATTGCGATTCAGAAGGAAAGCCGAGAGTTCTGGAGGCTGCCATGGATCCCATATCGGCCTTCAGTTTCGCGGCCACCATCTTCCAGGTCGTCGACTTCTCTGCAAAGGTTGTCAGCGTCGCGACACAAATTTACAAATCAGGGAGCTCCAGTGAGCTCAACAGTCTGGAACAAGCTGGCCAAAAGCTCCAGTCTGCTGTTGAGATTTTGGCATCCCAATGTCCTGTCTTGGATAATCAATGTGATCCGACCATCACTCATCTTATTGACCGAAGTCAACGCCTTTCTCAGGAGATCTCGTAGCTTCTTGTCAAAGTTCGTGGGGGCAAAGGCTCTCGATCCGTTGGCTCCTCAAACTCCGTATCGCTGTCCAAACGTTCAAGAACATTTGGACCCGCGATACGGTCGAAAGACTCAACAAAGCTTTCTCAGAACCCCGTCAAGACTTGCAGCTGCATACAACCTTAATGTTGAAACGACATGAGGTCCGGATCGACGATGTCCTTTCGCAGATGGACGAACAAACGAGGACATCTCTCACCTCCTTACTTTCCGGTGTTGACGAAGTCAAATCTCAATGTGACAACATTTTCACGAACACAAAACAGATCCTGGATACTCTCAATTCCCTACGGGTGCCTGAGTTTGAGCCATCACGGCCCGTAACCCCAGTAGGGTTGGATGACCAGGCCGTGATCAAAACCCAAGAAACAATCCCTTCATCTCTTTATTTCAAGACAATGCATAACCGCGAGGATATGATAACCGAAGCTTACGACGAAACTTCCAAATGGATTTGGTCCGACCCCAATGAGACAGAAAAACCTTGGGATGATTTCAGCAACTTTGTTCGAAATTCGAACCACTGTGATGGGGCTTATTGGATTTCCGGGAAAGCAGGGAGCGGGAAGAATACTTTGATGAAGCACATCTTGCATCAAGACCGGACACAGGCTCTGCTTCACGAATGGTCCGGAGAAAAGAGTGACCTGATCATTGCGCGCTTCAATTTCTATTACTTGGGCGAAGAGCTCCAGGAATCAGAAGCTGGGATGTACAGGGCTTTACTCTACCAAATCCTCGACCGCAAACGCGACCTGGTCGAAATTGCATTCCCCAATCAATTCAAATCTCTTTCCATGTCCCTGCACCCCGAACAATTTGAGTCAACAGTTGCAGAACTAAAACGAGCCTTCACATCCATCATCAAGTACTCGCCCTTAATTTTTATTTTTCTTCTTGTAGATGGACTCGATGAGCTTGATGCCAACTACTTAGCTATGGGAGACCTTGCTAGGGCCTTGAGGGCTCTGACCCGGTTCGACAATGTCAAGGCTGTCCTCACAAGCCGACCGTTGCCTGTTTTTGATGACTCTTTTGCGCTTGTCCACAACTGAAACTGCACGATCTTACATACTCTGACATGGCCATCTTCGCCCACGGCAAGCTTGCTGAATACCAGGAATACTATGATTATGACACCAGTCATTACTCCAAGAAGGATATAGAGACTCTGGTAAAGAAGGCCGTCAATGCCTCTGATGGCGTTTTCCTTTGGGTATCGCCGTCTATCCGTTCGTTACTCGAAGGCATCACCAATGGCGATACTATCGATGATCTTTTTGCACGTCTCCAGGAGATACCTCAAGACTTAGATGAGCTTTACCGACACATGTGGGAGCGGATCCCACAACGATATTTGAAACAAGCTGCTCGTCTGATTCTGATGATACAGACCCGATCGGATTATTTCTCTAGTGAAATACCACCATTACTGGTCTACTTTGGGAACGTTGTGAAGAGTTGGGCAGTGTTGAAGCTGCCTTTCGCTGCTCGATCAAGCCCCTCGAGACGAAAGACAAGATACTCGCCCTGGAAAGCACTACAAAACGTCCACTCTTCAGTCGTTGCTTGGGACTGCTAAAACTTCGTAAAACTCTGGAGTCCGAGAGGTTTGCTGTTTATAATGAGAAGCTCACAAATATTATGGACTTTTCTCCCGGAAATGGAGCCTATAAGTACGACTTACATGTCGGCCGTGTCCTTACATCGAACCTTTTACGATTTCATTTCGTCGACTACTATGAGGACCAAGATTCAAGACGCTGCTGTGTTTAATAATTCATTTCGCGTGGAGGACTGCTTTCTTGGTGCTGTGCTGCTACTGCTCCGGGTATGGCCCGATCCGCACCTGGACCACTCAGACCTGGCTTACTATTTCTGGCCTATTACCGTCCAGAGCTTGTTAGAAGATTTCAAGTTGTTTTTACGAAAGCTCGATCAATCATATGGGCGTCCTGTGACTGACAATATACTTCAACTCGATCGAACTCTAAAGCGGTTCAAGATTTACGACATCTTATCAACGACGCCACATTCCAAGATTGCATACCGAAAGTGGCACATGTATATTCGACGATGCCAGAGCATATCGAGTGTTCAAGTTCATCAGAGATCGATGAGAGACCACGCATGCGCTGGGCTCAATACGTCAATAGCTGCGAGCGGAAAAGGGTGATCCTACCCTACGCAGAATGCTCGAAAAATCGACCGTTCCTTGAACATTTCGTTCATTTCTGGATCTACACCCTCGAAGACCAATACAAGTTGATGTTCCTCTATGCCTTGACCACGTCCCTACAAGACCCCATAATCAAGCCCAAGGTTGTAGCTATCATAACACACAAGACAAAAAGAGGCATATCAATACTGATCGATGTCTGCTGTCGTGGCCAGTTCAAATCTCCGAGCTGCGAAGCGTCATCCTGGTGTTCTAAATTTGCCAAGTCGCATCAATTCCAGGTGTTCCGCAGGAATACAGAACTCACACAAGACCATGCCATGGTTGGGTTGCTATTACAACACGGCGCTGACCCCAATGAACACGGGCCTGAGGGGACAGAGTACTGGAAAACCCCATGGGAAAGACATCTTGCCGTCGCGTTTAATCCACTCGATCTTGCGGCTGATAACTACGATGGGACTTTTGAGACGTCTCGTGACATCTCGTCTTTGGAGTACGCCATGCCCTGGGAGCTGGAGATGATACAAACAACGAGAATATTCCTCCAACATGGCGCTGATCCGTCACGACTTATCCCCGAGCATTATCTGCATTACTGGGAAGACCGGGATGAGATCGGTTTCGATGATCCAAGGTATTCTTTGCCAGAGGCTATCAGAAAGTATATCGCCTATCTTAAAGAATTATACGTTCGTCGTCGTCGTGCAAAACCACATGCAAAAGCATTATTTCTCAAGGCCATTGAGCAGTGGGAAGAGGTCGCTCAACTTGCCTCGGAAAAGCTAGCAGAGTTCGTGACTTCCAAGGAAGTTCAAGGGCCGCAAGAAGCCCAGATATCTCAAGGGACATCGAGTCGTAGTTCACAAGAAGCAAGAAATATGAAGGAAACCGACGCCCAAGCGTCAGAGCCATCGTCGGCTGAGGCGAGCCCACAAGACGGGACGAACCATGGGGACGAGTCCCAAACTACGCATCAGGAGAATCAAGAAGAGACTCGCGGCAGTCTCCCAGGCTTGTCAACGGAGGAAGCAAATCAAGCTGAGGCACCTCGACGGGAAACTACCAGTTCTGAGATGGACTCAAGTCTGCAGGATATGACATCACACTTTCAAGACGGCATAAGCACACCACAGCCACAACCGGAGTCAGAGACTGGACAGCACCAGGCGAATGTCACTGCTACGAGCATGAGCGAAACTGCACCAATCGCTGCACAAACCTCTCAAACGGAACAGAGACGCCGAAGCCAGAGATAAGCGTGCAGTACGCGATTTCGGAAGACAAGGTGAAGTCTTGTGAGCAGTCTGATGTCGTTGAATCATGCCAAGATGAAAGTTCATCTATTGGAACTGACAAGAGTCGTGAGACTTCGAGGAGGAAGAGACTGAGTGTTAGCTTTAAAAAGCTGTTCCGGCATGGGTAGAAGGACGGGTATGTTGAGGGTTTGAGTTGGGACTGGGGATGTGTGGCTCTTCTCTGTTATCTTCTCTCTGTTCTCTGTTCTCTGTCGAAAGGATTTCGGCCTTATGGTTCTTGATATCCCTTTCCCCACATCTAACTTTTCTTTGTTGAGACTATTGCCTGCAGTCAATTCCCGCAATTTCACCTTGATTTACTCTACACTTTGGAATTGGATTTCGAGGTTCGATCTGTCCTCAACTGTGTTCCGATGAACAGCACAACTGACTTTGACATGAGAGTACTGATACCCGAGCTGTTGAAATGTGCAGCTACATTGTGTTTTCTGTTTGGGATTTTCACTCGACTCAATAACTATTGAGAGCTGATATTCTTGTTTCCTTGAGTTTAACCCCTTGATCGATGTTGAAATTTGCCCTATACGAAAATGATTGAAGCGTCACTTTGAGAAGCCTCAGGAGGATTGCAATGATATCTATGACAACTAGCTCTGAAAATGGAGCAACTCTAAGGCAATATACCAGACGTAAGCTACAGTTCGAACCAAAATCTAAGATCATTATCGTCTTGTTCTTGAAGTGTTGGACAAAACCACTAAAGCCCATAGTCACTCAAGCACCAAGCCAAGCAGCTAGCGTTAAAAACATTGTCTTGTCCCATTTGTACTTCACCCTAATTCAATGACTCCGAGACACCACTGTTGATGCTCTCTATCAATAAGCCTCTCCTCAGCACCCTACATCACTAACCCCAACACTCACACCAACCGGATGGCTGCCGTGACACCCCGAAAGGCTTGCACGTGCTTCAACCAAGCTAAGGCAGCAAGCATGTGCCCTAACCCTAAGCGAGCGCCCAAGCCAGTGCAGCGAACCAGCGGAACGGAAAGTGCGGGGCAAGATCTGATGGGACCCCTTGGGCTTCAATGATGTTCATTGGCTCACCCGCCGATCGCGGCAGGCTAAGCTCTGTGACTTCCACTTTTGACAACTTGAGGGACCCTGGCCGATGGGGGATGCATCGGGGTTCGGCGTCGATTCACCGATCGAATCATCCCCCCTGCTTTTGACCCCGACAAGGCAACGCAACGCAAACCGCAACGCGGTGTGTGGGTATGTGGGAGCTTTGAACTTTTCGATTACGATTACAATTCTAAAGTCTCCGACTAATTACTCAGTTGAACAGTTGTCATCTCTTGTCTTTATCTTCGTTGGCGTCACGTCTGTTAGCGCGTCAGTTTACTAGGAGAGTGGAATTACAGAGGGTTCGGTCAACCTCTCTTCCATTGCTTCTTTTTTCTACACTCGTTACCACAGAGTTTATATCGCAATGGCGGGCGACGATTCCAAGACGCCGCCCTCGGAGAAGAGCTCTGGTATGTGCTACCTTTTTTTTTTCTGTGACTTTTTACGAGGCTGTCCTTCACTTGGTCGGGAAGGATACTTCACATCGTCATTGTCGAGAACATTAATTGCTTTGGTCACTACGTGAGTTCGGTTGAGATGTCTTCGATTCAGCTCTTGTTCATTGCTACTTATGTTTGCGTTTGATGTCTTGTTATCCACGGATCATGCAGCTTGACTGCCAACGCAACCTGTCGTGAGCGGCAGAGCTGTGCCAAGCGCGGCATGCGATCAGGCATGCATCGGTTGGCCAAGCTGAGGAGGGGCAGATGCAAGGCGAGCATGATGGATGGAGGCATCAGGGCAGCATTGCATGGTATTGTGGCACAGCGCGGGGCTCTGGATCTCTAGATGTCCAGTGCTGTCAGGAGCGGCGAAAAGGTTTGTTGAGAGCTGTCAAGGCTGCATCCAAGCTCAGCTCGCTTGCTCATCCGCGAGCTTATCCAAGCCGGTGACATCAGAGCTCCTCACCTCGCCGATCTGCCGCCTGGGCTGCCGTCTTCCCATCTTATAATACGCACAATATATCCACTGTCCCAGAGATCCTGTTACCCTTTAGCAGTTTTCTAAGCTTTCAACATGTCCACCTCCCCTCCGTCTTTGCTTCACCCACTTCACCGACAACCGTCCTCACCTCCCCAGCCCGAGAGAGCGTCTTCATACTCATCTGTCTATGGCACCTCTAGCCGAAAGGGCAAGCTGCACGCCGGCTCCAGCCCAGGGGCCACATGCATCACTTGCCCTGGTCTGTCTTGCTAACATGCCACCCCTTAGGCTCCAACGCCGATGTGCCCAAGGACCTTGTGAAGGAGATCAAGTACATTGAGGAGCTGTTCACCGTCGACACGGCCAAGCTGAAGCAAATTACCGATCACTTTGTGAAGGAGCTTGAGAAGGGTGAGTCTTCCAGGGAGAAGGCTTACGAATGACTATGCTGACTGGACAGGCCTGAGTGTGGAGGGTGGCAGCATTGTGAGTGCTACAAATGCGGATTTGAGTTAGACATCGCTGACCAGCCAGCCCATGAACCCAACCTGGGTGATGGGATTCCCTACTGGCCATGAGACAGGCACCTTCTTGGCGCTTGATATGGGCGGCACCAACCTGCGTGTCTGCCAGGTGACGCTGACCGATCAGCAGTCCGAGTTCGACATCATCCAGTCCAAGTATCGCATCCCACCGCCGCTGAAGACGGGCACGGCCGAGGAGCTGTTCGAGTACATTGCCGACTGCCTGCTGCAGTTCATCCAGACTCATCACGACGACCTGTCCCAGATCGGCCGCATGCCCCTGGGTTTCACCTTCTCATACCCTGCGACCCAGAACTACATCGATGAGGGCATCCTGCAGCGCTGGACCAAGGGCTTCGACATTGAGGGCGTCGAGGGCAAGAATGTGGTCCCTATGTTTGAGGCTGCCCTTGCTCGAAGGGTAGGTTCTCACTTTTCAGTCTCACGCAACACTGGGTATACTAAATATTTCCCAGGGAGTCCCTATCCGGCTGGTCGCCCTGATCAATGACACAACGGGCACGCTAATTGCCTCAGCATACACCGACCCTAAGATGAAGATTGGCTGTATCTTTGGCACCGGCTGCAACGCCGCGTACATGGAGAACTGTGGTTCCATCCCCAAGCTGGCGCACCTCAACCTTCCTCCCGAAACCCCCATGGCCATTAACTGTGAGTGGGGAGCCTTCGACAACGAGCACAAGGTGCTGCCGCGCACTCCGTACGACATTGCCATCGACGAGGACTCGCCGCGTCCGGGACAGCAGGCCTTTGAAAAGATGATTGCCGGTCTTTACCTCGGCGAGATCTTCCGCCTGACACTGGTTGATCTGCATGATAACCATGATGGTCGTGTCTTTGTTGGCCAGGACATCTCCAAGTTGCGTAAGCCGTACACCTTGGACACGTCCTTCCTGTCAGCCATTGAGGAGTATGTCCCCTTTCTTCTCCTCGCAAAGCGAGACAGAAACTGACAGAAGCAGGGACTTGGACGAAAGCCTCTCCGACACAGCGGGCCTCTTCCAGAACAAGCTCAACATCACCCCCAACAAGGCCGAGTGCGTCCTGATCAAGCGGCTAGCCGAGCTGATCGGCACCCGGGCGGCGCGCCTCTCCGCCTGCGGCGTCGCCGCCATTTGCAAGAAGAAGGGCTATAAAGAATGTCACGTGGGCGCCGACGGCTCCGTCTTCAACAAGTACCCACACTTCAAGGAGCGCGGCGCGCAGGCCCTGCGCGAGATCCTCGACTGGGGCGAGAAGAAAGATCCTAAGGAGGAGGACCCCATCGAGATTCTCGCTGCTGAGGACGGCAGTGGTGTGGGTGCCGCGCTGATTGCTGCACTAACGTTGGAGCTTGTTCTGGAAGAGGCCCGCTGTGTCGGAGAGGCTTTCGTCCAAGTCCCTG
>JAAFKN010000615.1:0-11406 GCA_011800035.1 Thermochaetoides dissita | reverse complement strand
TGCGGCGTGGGAGCCACAGCAAAACGAACCAATCAGGAATCGCGAACAGCTGAGCAGACCTGTCCAAGACAGCTGCAACCAGGTGTTCACTATGGAGTCAGTTTCCGGAACCCACAGGCCCCATCCTAATGCCAGAAACTGGAACCACGGCCCCTTGCAGCGCGTCGCAGCGCATTCGATTTCGGCCTCGCTGCATCGCTGTCGGCTGCCAGAGTGCCAGCTGCCCGGTGTGGTGTTGCTTGGGACTTGGATTAAGATCAATCGTCCACAGCGAAGCCGACCGCACCACGCATCACCGTTTCCTGCTCTGCAGTCCAGCCGCGTCCACGGACCACCCGACGGACGCTGCACGTAGAAATTTGGCTGCATTTCCCGAGCAGTCTCGATTCCATTTCCATGTACCAGTCGTTCTTCGCAACCAGAGCCCGCGGCTGCGATACATTTCTCGGTTAAAGTCAGGTCAATCAATCACATTCGACTCTTCTCTTCATCCCTATCACCATCATCATCATCACCCCAATAATTCGTCTTCGTTTCGGTCGCAGAAGCGGTCTATCCGCAAATCAAAGACGCCCTCGCAACCTCCTAAGCGCTCATCAGCAAGCCACTGTTTCCGTCTCAGCCTACCATAGGCACCGGTATTGTCGCCAACAACAACAATGGCCAGGCCAGACTCTCCCGTCGACGACTCCCCTCTCTCATCAATGGAGTCGACCGACGACGAATTCCCCGAGGAGGCCACCGAGATCATGGACGAGGGCCCGCCGGCGAAGCGCATCAAGATGGTGAACAGGTCCAATACACCATCCGCGGTCACGCAAGAGCCTGATGCTGACCCTGATCCGCTCGAGGGCATGTCCGACGTCTCATCCGACACCGACGGCGACGTCCCCAGCTCGCCGCTCAACGCGCGCCAAGACGAGGATGACTTCCAGGAGCAGATCACCGTCTGCGCGTGGGAGGGTTGCCGGGCCGGCGACCTGGGCAATATGGACAACCTCGTCGAGCACATCCACAACGAGCACATTGAGAGCCGTCAGAAAAAGTACACGTGCGAATGGGTCGGCTGCTCGCGCAAGAGCATGCCGCACGCCAGCGGCTACGCCTTGAAGGCGCACATGCGCAGCCATACGAGGGAAAAGCCTTTCTACTGCTACCTACCAGGTCAGTATCGTTACCATCCGCTGCCGAGGAGGCCTCGTTCTAACCAACCGTGCAGAATGCGACCGCGCCTTCACCCGCTCCGATGCCCTTGCTAAGCACATGCGCACTGTCCACGAAACCGAAGCCCTGCGCCCCTCCGATCCCGTGCCCAAGAGCATGCAAGCCGCCCAAGGGGCTAACAAGGCCTCCAAGCTCAAGATCATCATCAAAACTCCCTACTACCACTCCTCCATCCGCACCGGCGCCGGGAACAGCGCAGCCGGCGACGAAACTCTCGACGAAGATGGCAGCGCAGGAGGCGACGATTCGTCCGTTCCCGATACGTTCACTCCCCTGTCAGAGGAGCAAGGATTCACGCCCGAGGAGCTGGCGATGCCGCTTGAGCGGCTGGTGAAGCTTTGTCGACTGCAGGTCAAGTGGTCGGAGGAAGAAGGTGAGCGACTTCGTGCTGAGTGCAAGCGCTGGGAGGAGCTGTACAAGCAGGAGTGGCTGGAGAAGGAGGTGCTGCTGGAGCAAGTCATTCGCAGCGAGCAAGAGTGGCATAAGCGCAAGCTGGCAGATGCTGCTGCTGCCGCTGCCGCCGCCGCCGCCGCCACCGCCGCCGCTACGGGGGATAATAATAACCACGGTAATGAAGATGTTGAGATGGCGGATGCTCCTGCTCAGGGCAGCGGTAAAGGAGAGGGCGACGCTAAGGCGATGGATGCGAAAGAAAAGAGTACAAAGGAGGTCGCTGCCGTCGGGGCGTAGAAAGCTATGCGGCAAGTACCGTCGTTTGATAAAAAATGGGCTGCTTTGCGTTTTGGCATGGGCTGGTTGGCATGATTTACGAGGAGTTCGGTTTTCGGGATGGACTGGGCAGCTAGGCAAACGGAGCTGCATTAAGGCGCTTTACCGAGTCTTCAGTTAACAGGTTTTATCAACAGGCGCTAAACGGCAAGCACTTCGTTTCTTTGCTTGGGCGATCCAAAGAAAATTATCCCCTGGGAGTTCGTGAGTTCTGTACTATATAGAGGTGCCTAGGGACCTATCTACACGGTGGATGGTTATTTACCTCCTGGAACAATCTACGCACCATGATCATGGAGTGATCAGGCGTAAAGTCAAGCGAGGAAACGTTATCCAAAAAGATCTTTACGTGAAGCTTAATTTACTGTATATGCTTTGCTCCACACATCTCACGAAGCATCTCCATCAAGAGCAACGTTTGCGATGCTCTTCACCCACAACATCTCTCAATTTACTGCCAATGTTGGGATATTGCCAACCAAATAGGTATGTCCAAAACTTTGACCAGTATACTTTACAGGACAGAGAAAACATAAACTTGAAAAGTGACATAAAGTCACAGTTGCTTCTGGATGGGCTTGCGCGTTTTCGCTGCATGGTCCCTTGATTCATCCCGAGTAGGTATCATATCGTCCTTTCCACTGCCATGTCAAGACGTTCACCTAAACAGCTGTGCGATGTCATTAGGGGCTGGAGCTACTAAATGAGATCTGAAGAGTAGTCAGGGCAGCAGAATCATCGGGGGGGGGACGGATAGGGGGATAAGAGTACTAGTGTTCTACCCCTTCCGGCTTATTACCCCAATGGGGGCCTTTCAACAATGGGCCAAGTAGCAGTTTTTCAATGGTAAAGCCCAGCATGGGTGTTTCAATCACGGTGCTGCTGATGTTGTCCTTGTTCAGGTCCAGTCACGGTCATCCATTCGGATGTACTTCTAAGTACGCACTTCGCAGAGACCCAGATTTCAGTGAGCTGAGACAAGATCCCTGTCGGTTCCTGAGCCTCTACGTCATTGTTTCACTAATCGGAGTGGCCTGATTGGCCGGTTATCACTGACTTCGTGAATAGCGGGGCGACAGAAGAGTGCGGGACGCGGGACGGCGTGGATGTCAACCGCCACCGTCAAAGCCGATGTCGCATCGAGAGCGGGATGCACTTCCAAGTTAAAGCTCAACAACAGCTGCGAGATTGAATTACTTATCCGTTTGCACATATCCGGGGAAAGTATAAGGCAACTTGTGACCTTGTTTTTTTTTATCCCAAAACCACTTCTTTGATTGATTCTCTTCCGTTCAGGCAGTCAAAGGCCACCGCAGCCTGTTCCCTCTTGGCCATCTTTTCAGCACCAAGGCCCTCCTGACGATCCTTGCGCGTGTCAAGGGTCTAACGTTGGTCACAGGATCGCAACAGCAACGGAGCCGTCTAGATCAACAGTCTTTGTTTCCCACGTTTAGAGCTTAGAGACCCCTGCGAATCCGCCCAGCGGGTTTCAGGCACCATCCTCCCACCATGTCTGCCATCTTATCCGCGGACGACTTGAACGACTTCATCAGTCCCGGAGTCGCCTGCATCAAGCCGATCGAGACCCTTCCCGCTCCCCAACAAGACGCCACAACCTCCTCTAGCGAACCAGAAGTCATCCTCGACGGGCAACAGTCCCAACCGAAAGCCCCTGCCCAAATCTCACTAACCGACTGTCTCGCCTGCTCTGGCTGTGTCACCTCCGCCGAAGCCGTTCTCGTCAGTCTGCAGAGTCACGCCGAGGTCCTGAGCGTACTGGATGCCGCGCCGGCGCTTGAACTTGTGTATGATAAGCAGAGCGGCTCATTCAACGTGCGCGGTCTTGAGAACCCAGATTCCAAGCTGCTCATAGCCAGCGTGTCGCCACAGACAAGAGCCAGTCTTGCGGCCGCTGCATCTCTCGGCCATGGCGCAGGCAACAGGGTGACGGATCAGCAGGCTGGGTGGATGATTGAACACCTCTTTCGCGGCGAGCGAGGACTGCGGCAGGGGGGAAAGTTCAAGAATGGTTTTACGTGGATTGTAGACACAAATGCGGCGAGAGAAGCGTGTCTTGTGCTGGGGGCGGACGAGATATTGGATCAGCAAGGGCCGGCAACCACGAATATGGGGAAGGCAATAGCGCCGGTATTGACGGCGTCATGTCCTGGATGGGTGTGCTACGCGGAAAAGACCCATCCATATGTTCTTCCTCACCTTTCACGGGTGAAGTCCCCGCAGGCACTTACGGGCACGCTGCTGAAGACAACCCTTAGTCGGATGCTGGGGATACCGCCCAGCAGGATATGGCATCTGGCTATAATGCCGTGCTTTGATAAGAAGCTAGAGGCGAGCAGAGAGGAGTTAACCGATGCGGTATGGGGGGATGACAGCACAGGGATAGACTTCACACCAGGAGGAGGAGGGAAGCGTAAGGGGAAAGGAGCCAGAGATGTTGATTGCGTTATTACCAGCAAGGAGATCCTCATGCTCGCTGCGTCAAGAGATCTAGACTTCTTCGATATGCCTAGATCAGCGCCAACATCCGAGCAGCCTGCCTTCCCCGACCCCATCATCCACCGCTTTCTTTTCCCACCTTCTGGGCATCGCAAACAGCCTCGCGATGCGGGCACTTCTGGCGGAAATCTCAACTTCATCTTGCACACCATTCAGTCGCGACATCCCGGCTCACAGATCCAAATGGCACGCGGCCGCAATGCCGACGTGGTTGAATTCTCAGTTGTTCAGCCTTCCTCTGGAGAGATCCTCTTCAGGGCAGCGCGCTACTACGGTTTCCGCAACATACAGAATCTCGTGCGGAAGCTGAGACCCGCCAAGGCATCTCGCATGCCTGGCGGGAAGCCGTTTGGCAGTGCAAGGAGGCCTACGCCAGAGGTTGCCAGCAGCAGATCGGCCACAGGGCTCGACTATGGTTACGTCGAGGTTATGGCATGTCCGGGAGGGTGCACCAACGGCGGCGGCCAGATTAAGGTCGATGACCAGGTAATCGTGGACCGCAAAATTTTTGGCGAAAGGCCGGGGCCACAGGAGCAAAAGGCATGGCTGGCGGAGGTAGACGAGGCATACTTTTCGGCTGACGAACCGGATAATGGGGCCAACGGCTCGTGTGATGAGAGTGAGAAGGATCTGGTAACGGGAATTTCCCCTTCACGGGTCCGAGATACCCTGGCGCATTGGTGCAAGATCACAGGGATACAGCTGGATAAACTGGTGTACACGAGCTATCGCGAGGTGGTGAGCGACGTTGGAAAGCGCCAAATGACCGACACCGAGCGCGTCGTCCAGCTGGCTGGAAAGATTGGCGGAGGTTGGTAGGGTCGGATTTCGGGATATCTGGGAGTCATTAGACAAATAGAGAGAGATTTTTCTGCATAGCTAGAATCTTATCAGCCTGCTTCTGCTCTTCCGCGCCTGGCAAAGCCGATTCCTCTCCCACTGCCGTCTGGACCCCTCGATGAACGAATTGGCTGGGTATCATCTTTGGGAGTTCTCGATCAACTCCCCTGATGAGAGGATGCGTCGCCCCTCCGCTGGACATTGTAGCCACCCTTTCTGGGGTCATACAGCTCTCTTGTTTCACCACCCGACTGTGGCTGTCTGCGGTCCTGGCGCCCGCCATCCCTGTCGCGGTCACGGTCGCCGCGACCACGACCACCACGGCCCCGACCCCGGCCCCTATGACCATGATTCCCCAGCCGGCCCTCAGGAGGGGTAACACTGCCCGGGGAGGACTGTCTCGATGATGGGTTCGACTCGCCAAAGATCTTGGCCCGCGCTTCCTGATAGCGCCGCTGCTTCTCCTCAAGCTCGCGCTGCTGGCGCCGTCTGATCTCCTCGGGAGATTCCGGCGGCTGTTTTTTGTTCTTCTCCTCGTCGTCATCTTCGTCGTCTCCGAGTGTCAACTGCTCCACCATGCCTGTGACGGGGTCTTTTCGAGAGATGACCTGCGGTGTGGGCTTGCGGCTAAGAACTTTGATGGGCTGTTTGAAGGGCGTGGTGAGGGGAAGGTTGTCCTTGATGGAGACAAAGACGGGTGGCTCTTTGGGAGTGTCGCTATGCCTTTGTTAGTGAAGATGTTGTCGGGCAGATTGGAGGTGGCCAGAACAAGAACTCACGCTTCTTCCCATATCCTGCGATTCTCCTCAGCATGCTTGGCCATGAGCTCGGCGCGTGTCAAACGCCGTGGCTCTGGGTCAGGCTCTGGGGGCTCCTTCGCTAGCCGGTCGGCTTGGACCTCCCAGTCTTCATCATCCCAGACATCAGGGAGCTTTCTACTTGAACTCATGCCAAATGTTGTTGTGTTCTGGACTTTAGACTGCATATTCTCGGAAAATGTTGAATGACATAGTCCTAGGTAGGAAGAATGGGGATTGGATGACAGATCGCCGCAACTAAATGGAATGATCCGGGACCAAAAATTGGACGCAAATCGACCGTCACGGTTGTTGCTTGGACCGGTGGACCAGGCATAGCTGCACGGGGCCGATCCAATTTGACCGGGGTCTTGCTCCACTTCAGCTCCGCGATGTGCACAGACCATGCGCTAGCCCACCGACAGGGCGCCCAATCAATTGCCCGCAGTTACCCCTTCGGAAAGAGGGGCAGCTTTTGGAATGGTTGGCTGTTGTAGGTTGGCTTCGGAGAGCTTGCGAGCTTGCCCACCCACATGTATCTTTTCTGGTCTAACTTTGGGCTCACCAACTTGGGAACAGAAAGACTGGCTGGCAGTTGTAAAGACGCACAACACTCCTCAAACAGCCTGGATTGAAGGATCCCGTGTGTGTATTCAGCAATATACATTGAGAACTCGCTATTTTCTCCTGACATACACCCTTGGATGCCATCTCAAACTGAGAGCTGAACGCTTGCTCTCCCGACCTTAGCCTCACCTTCCCGAGCGTTGCACTATGAACGTGGAAAACGCACCTATGGATCAAGGCGTTGCCTCCATCACTGGCACGAATCAGCAAGGGCCAAGCCCAACGCAAGACGATGCCAAAGTCGGCCCAGGTTCCTGGAATACTAAGAAGTTTCGTGATGAGTATGAGACACTAAAGAATAGGCTGCTTGATCCCCAGTTCAGTGTTGGTATGTTGTCTGCTGCCGAAACAAAGCCCCAACAATGCTGACCAAATTCAAAGCTGAATATCCTGATCCGCTGGCTCCCAAGCCTCCCCATCCGAAGCAGTATCCTGCTGGAACAGGCCCAACCATTGAGCAGAAGTTATTACAACTTATCTCAGAAATCAAAGCAGCCAACGAAAACTGAGCAAGCAGAGGACTTATCGCTGACCTTGATTTTTTCCATGACAAAATGGACAAAAACAGCAGTCCGTAATATGTTCGCGGGTCTGTATCGGCGGACCAGAGCCCTGGTAACAGCATGTAGTTAAGTCTCGGAGTTAGGTCAGGTTTAAGTGTGCTGATAGCTGATACCAGGAATGAGGTCAGAATCACATAAGTTACTTAGGGGTTAGTGTGAATTCAAGCATCTACTGTTGGGTTTGACTTCAGTGGCTCTATCTTTGCCTCTGATGATCGTACTCGTTTTCCGGGACCGGAAGCCCACCTCTTCCAGCTCTAATCAAGGCTTCGTGCCTATGATAACTAGTGTAATATATACCTTGATAGAAAACAAGCAAACGAATCCCCAAGCGCCGTCAATCCTAGGTATACAGCTTTTGATATGCCTGTTGGTCTCACGCATGTCCAGTTGAAAATCCTATCTTTTCCCTGGTAAAAGAATTGCGGCATAGTACGAAACCATGACACAAACAAGAACTTGAGCTTATGCGGACCCGTCTCTATAAATCATTCAATTGCGGCACTCTGGTAGACGGCTGCATCTTCCTTCATACACTGAGAACCATGTACAGATCTAATAAAAGAACTGGCCAATGTTCATGAGAGATACAGTATGGACCATACAGTATGGACCAATAAATGTGTCTATTTGCAAGATGTACGCCCACGAAGTCTTTGCTATCGTCATGCTATGATGAGCTGTTGCAAGGGGTCGCAAAGGGTCTGAAGATTCCGAAATACGAGTTATCATGCGGGCTTAATTTGCCTTTCACAGACACAAGGCTCAAGGTTTGAAGAGGGTGGAGACTGCAGATGACTTGTGTTAACAACTTGGCAACAGTGTTACCCGGCAAAGGCAACTCTGGTCAGGTCGCTTATAGCTTGTTCAGCGGCATGTTTCCGATCCTTTATATCTCTGAATCAGCAAAATGCCTGCATTTACACAGCCCTCAAATTGTGCTTCTGGGATGGAAAACTGCAGCATCATCTTGGCACCTGGGTATTGACGCGACAGGCAGTAACAGCTGAAGGAGATAACCCTGTCATTCACAGTATCTTTCGCCAGGGATACTGGCGGGATTCTCCATGAGGTTTGATGCTAAGGTCAGCCCGGCTCTTCCGTGTAACATGGGACACAGGGGGCTGTAGTCAGGGAGCTAATTATCCGGAGCCGGTACATCTGAACCAGGAAGCTACGTAGGGGTTGTCTGCCACCAGAGAGACTGTCCAAAGAAACGGGATCCTAATGTTGGAGTGCAAGCGAACAAGAACAAATCTGCAAAGAGTGATGTCCTAGGCCATATGGAATAGTGTCTCAGTGGCTCAGTTTATCAAATGGGTACCTACCTAAGGTAGGTAATAAGCTTAAGACACCAGTAGTGGGCTGTCGCCGAGATCACACCGGGACACTTTGCATATAAGCTGATGGTAAGAGAAGTACATTGGCGAGTGTAGGACGCCAATGCAATTGTAAGCCTAGCGAGCAAGTAACTCACCTCTAGAGACCCGCGTCCTCAAGTCCTCACAAGAAACCAAGATGGAGAGCCCCAGCAAGACGTCGGCAAATTGACTTTAGTCAGCACCTTGGGCTTGGTGACCCACTGCTGGGTTGTTGCAGAGGTTCAGGTTTGGAATTGCCGGTGGAGAAAAGTTGCCCCACCATCTTGGACTCAACTTTTGCCAAAAGCCTTTAAACTCTATGTCCCACCACAACTTGCAAGTCCCAGCTATCTTCATGGACAGACTGGACTCGCAGAGCCCAAATAACACGCTGCGCCTGAGATGCGACACTTCCTGGTCGTGACTACCCAGGCCGATTTATGTGAGGTAAACAAAATGAAGAGACTCGTGGATTGGGTGGAAAGTCCCAGTTATCAATCGCCTTGGACTTTCCATCAAGTCTGTTCGCGGTGAAGCAGGGACGTGGAGATGGTCTTTCCTTTGCTAGCTATTACCTACAACCTTCGGGCTGCCTGCATGTCAATGTGACTGTTTGGGGTTAACTACAATACACGGAGTGTCTGGGAAAAGAATCATTTATAAGTTCATATTGATGCAATAACAGCGCAGACCCCAATACCTGAAAATTCGTGAAAAAAATACAGGTTAGGGAAGTGACTCTTGTCTCATGGAAGTTTGTGGCGAGTTCTGCAGCTCGAGCCAAGCCAAGCAACAGCCCCAGATCGGCGAACCCTTGTTCTTCCCGCCAGATTTCCATTACGGATTTCCCATCATCCGAACCTCTCTGCTTTTCCCAGGCTGCCCAAACTGTTGCCCTACTTACTACCGTTGACAACGCGACAACCGCCTTTACGGTTCATTTCCAGACTTCGTTTCCGGCCCGGGGTTGCGTATCTGCCGCGTCTTGTCGTTTTCAGCACTGCTGGTCCCGTGATTCTCGACAGCTCTGCAGTCCAATCGCTTGCATGACAGGCGCTAGGTTTCATTTGTCTGCCAACCAGAGACCGGCGCAAGACGACAAAAAAAGACCCGCAACCTGGGCACCAACCAGGGTTGACCAACATCAGCAATAATCCAACTGACAGCGTTTGCTCGCTTTGTCACGGAATCTGCCAAAAGGGAAGCGCGTGCGCACTAACAGCAGGTGCTCTGATCTCTTGAGCAAACAGAAGAAGGCTGACGACGGCCAGCATCGATTGCTCCTCCCATTGTCGTTGCCACTACGGGTTTGCTGTGCCCCTCACAACCCCCTCTCAGTCTGGGCTTGTTGACCCTGGGCTCGGCAGGCTTCGGCAGCGATCCCCTCAGAGCCCCACCAGCGGTGCGGCGGTAGGCGCACCAGAATCGCGGAGGCATTTGAGGGCAAAGGCACGCTGGCATCCTTGTGTAAAGCGCACCCCTCCGTCTACTGGGAACTGCTGTCTGTTCACTGCAAAACAATCCCAGAGATTGGGTGCGTGGAACCGTCTGTTCCCTAAAAAAAGGTCGGCTGTCCCGCCTCAATGCAAAACCGTCAAAACCTTACAACCCAACTGTCGAAGACCTGCGGACCGATTTTGAGAACGCGCCACAACCACAAGCCTTAGCCGACGAGCGCTTCCCAAGCTTCGATCTGCCAACCTCACCACACGCCATTACTTGCCAGCACATACCCTTGGCCAGCAATAGTCCCAATACAAGTGCGACAGCAGCAGCGCCAACTTTATTACACTGTAGTCGCTCTCTACTAGCTTATCGAAGTGCGGGTCCGTGAAGGACCTGAAAATCTCCCCGACCGACCACTGCGCCTCGGGTTCACCTCAAGCGCCATTCGCCTTGCAATTTTTGTCATTTCCAGCAAAACACAATGGCAGGCACGCCATCATACGGAGAGCCCACGAGTTCTGGGAGCTTTGACCTGTTGCGGAGAGCAACGCAAGCCGTTATGGCGAGGTACGTGGCTGATTTTTCCCTTCTTTTCTTTTCTTTTCTTTCTTTTCTTTTTCCTTTCTTTTCTTTTTCCTTTCTTTTTTTAATTTTATTTTAGCTGTTTCATTTTGGCGCTGGCTTCGTCTTCCTTCCCAAGTAAGCTGCGCCGTCACTTGCTTCGATGCCTATCCCAGGTCACCCTCGCACATCCCCTTCCCCTCATTCCCTTGTTCTGGTTTCCATTACACTGCATGATTGTTCAGCTTCGGCCGATGAGCCTCAGGCGCCAATTCCTCAAGTCGCACCTCATCGGCCGACCTCAGCCCGGGGCAGTCCAATCAGGATTGGCTCTCTGTTCACTTGACAGAGCTGTTTGGGAGCTGCCTGTGGCAATGGAATCCAACGAGCCAGCTCTCATTCTGTCATCCTGTCACCAAGCAGCGCGACAACCCTCACTTATCACCATCTCTCTCTCTCTCTCTCTCTCTCTCACAGAGTGCTCAGAGTGGTCTGGAAATGGTCTGAACATGTACCTGCACGGCCTGCTATACTTGCAACAGCTCTCAGTCTGGCTCTGGCCAAGCATCGCGAGTGCAGATGCTCTTGGGCAAAGGGCTATGAGACCAAGCAGGAAGAAGTGCTTGACAAATCTGCCTGTGAGCGCAAGCATGCCGTCATGGCTGCTGCTGCATTGACATACGAATATGCCGCTTCGCAGTCTCCTGTGCCTGAGTCGTTGCCAGTCGTTGCGTCGGCCAG
>JAAFKN010000614.1:0-11409 GCA_011800035.1 Thermochaetoides dissita | reverse complement strand
TCTGCCAAGAACAACTCACCCAAGGCTCTTACTGGGATATCAGCAATGAAGTGGTTGTGGTTAACAATGATTCCCCTGCATATCCCTTTAATGCGCCATCAAGCTGCAACCGCTTTTCTGCTAAAGCATGCAAAGAGTGGTTGGAAATACTCTTCCCAGTGTCCCAGCAGGAAATGGTTGAGAAGTTCCTTGAATGATTGTTGCCAGTCGTTAAGCGTTATATCACAAATTGGCATTTTGTCGTCAGCTTTCGTTCCTCAGGATGCAGATACTAACGATCGTGGTCTATCCAGCACCCCACGAAAATAGCATCCTTCTTCCGAAACCTTGCTTTGATGACCTGGGTTTTTTAATGGAACCGGTAAGGGACCTAGTATCGCACTTGACAAACATACTCTCTCTTTGTCGTTTGAACACACCGTGCCCCTCTCAATCCTCGATGATGCATGATTACTCGCTGCGCTATAATGGGTTTGCTTAAGATTTCGTTGCCCAAAAACGCCCAACCCGTTTGTCCTTTCTTCGGCCCGTTACCGCATTGAACGTAGCTCTCTCAGCCTGATGAACATGGATATCAATGATAAGAAAATACATCTGATGATGAAACTGGAGCTCAACCCATTACCAGATATTGACCACGGATGTTGGCAAAACCTTTTCCATTCCTTCACCATTGTGCGGCCGTCACCGACAATGTTGACCTGGTTCCGATTTATATCTCAACACGAGCACAAATCGACAAAACCTTTGCACACTTTTGGTTATGGTCTAGAGATGCTATTTGATCTGATGACAGCTCTCTCCGCAGTGAATATTCTCTCAGTATAAGAGGAGGAGAGGTGCTCGTCGGCTACGAGACTCTCCTCATCCCGGTTGAAATCAGCAAGGAAAGGGATGCAGTACAATTCCACCTCATCACGCAAGGTGAAAGTTCAAAGGGGGAAAGAGCAATGATAAATCCTTACGCTACTGATCTTGGAAACCGACTGCTTACTACCGACGTGAAGCAATTCCGATCCATGCGCTGCTTTTTGGGATGGTGTTCCTCAGCTCAGATTAACCTGGGCACAGCTCTATTATCCCCTTATGTTGCATATACAAGCGCACGAGGGTTCAGGGAGTCGGTCGAACTGGAAGGACAGCAACAATTTGGCATTACTCCAGGTCTTTTCTCAGCTGTCATAGGATCCCAGGCCAATTATAAGTTCATGGCTCACAGGCGACGTTTTACACCGTTTGAGGGATATTGCACGCTTTTGCGCGAGGCAGCTCTTCAGTCAGTCACCATATATGATACTACTAAACGCCAAGATTGGTTAGTGCCGATGCTAAGTGTTCTCCTTCACATGGCACGATCCTATATCTCCTTCCTTGGCCAATCACAGGAATACCTGGACCGTTTCGCCGTTCATAAAACCTATTTCGATGCGAGAGACTTGCTCGAGTCACTTCAATCTTGAGGTAACCAGCCTGTCCTAGAAAGCGCAAACCCAACTGGAGATCATGAGCTGCTATTCCGTCAGCTCCTTCTTCATCTGCGCACCAATCTAATGAGCGCCAGAACAAAAATGTGTAAAGGTTCAGGATGCACCCTCTACGGCTTTGAGTACAATGATATTGTGCTCTCGCTTGGACGCTACGTCTACGCAAAGAAGCTCGAAATATCCTCTTCCGGAAAGGCTTGGATTCCTATAGTCAATGAAGCCGATACATTCGTTATATGTGCCGATATTGGCGACTTGATCACTCCATCTGCATCGGATGCACCATATGTCAGCACAAAGTGCAACAGCATGCCCGAAAATATGAACTTTTTGGTCGCTACTGTACAATGACTTGGGCATCTTTCTTACCGCAAAGGATCAGCACTGCCTATAAAAAAGGATGGCAATAGCACTGAGCTGGACTTTCAATTCCATATGGAAGCACCACACGCGAACGGTCAAGGAAGTCCATAATTACAGATGATTTTTGGGAGCTGCGAGGAAACCCATTCAGTGGATGTCAAGGGCATGCAGTCGGCCAGTCTTGTTGGGATCGGGATGATCTGCTCCAGCACATTGAGTCCACCCGCACCCACGATATTCTCGTTCGCAAAATTAGGGATTTCGGGCGACGCTCGGCGGTAGTATCTAGAGTAGTGGGCATATCCTTGCAACTACAGATCCCAAGATTTAGCGCTGTGGTATTTGGACGACGGAAAGCAGGGTAAAGGACACTGAGAGTTCAACTTTTATGTTTGATCATGCTCTTTTGTCCCCCAACCCTCTCTCCCTTTTCCTCGTCTCTCTCTCTCTTCTCTTTCTTAATGTTTTTTGTTTTGTGATAAATTGGTGTGTACATCGCCCAGCTCATCAAGCTTTTGTATTTTTATAAGCATTGTCTTGGACATTAGAGTATGGCTGTGTGCGTTCAGTATCACACTCCGATAAGTCGTCCCAGAGATGTGAATGACATCAGGAAAACTACATACAGAAGGGGAGATGCAGTCCTTCTTACCTAGCTATCTTTACAAACCATGCGAGTGTCAGGGCCTATACTCTGCGGCTTACACTTTGATTCGTGGAGCCAATGTCATCGCATGACAACTCCATGTTCTTCTATGATCGGGATGTTTACCTATGTACGTGGCCGGATCCTTAGTGGATGGCTCGGCGGAAGCCCTCCCTCCGCACTCGGGAAGCGGAACTTCATATTCTGCCGCGGATGTATCATCACTGGGTACTCCAAAACTCCGGATATCCAATCCAGAGCTTTCCGATGGCAAAGAAACATCCAGGGACCTTCCGTGTGCGATGTATGCGGCACTGTTGATGGCTCGCTTACCGATCAATGCCATGGGCGAACTCGAATCACCTCACCCAAGCAGCTGGTATTTTGGTTGGAGCCCAGTGTTTACAAATAATAAGAATAATTACCGGTGCCTGCTCGAAATCTGAGACATCATTGCGATTTTCACTCCATATAGCTTAGTATTTTCCAGTGACTGACAGCATCTCGCAATGAGGTTGACCTGGCATTCATCAGCAGTTTATGCTGCCCTTCTTCCAGGGGCAGCAGCCACCATCTACTACGCCGGTGTTGCCCAGTCAAGTGGAGAATTTGGTGTATGGAGTCCTGATCAGACCAAGGGCACCGGTCTTCCAGGTCGGTTTGGCGTTGACTATGCCTTCATCAGCACCTCTGGTGTCGACATCATGACAGACCAGCACAAGGTCAACCTCCACCGCGTGGCATTCCTGCTTGAACGCATGTGCCCCTTGTCATACGGCCTTGGTGCCAAGTTCAACGAGACACACTTCGAGTACTTCAAGGAGGCCATCGACTATATCACGAAGACAAAGGGAGCTTGTGAGTCTCATCGTTTCCCCTTAAACTGGATACAGACGACTGATAAATGGTAGATGCCATTCTTGACCCGCACAACTACATGCGTTACAACGACCCCTCCTCGCAACCCTTCAGCGGTGGCGTTATTGGCAACACGTCTGACCCCGAGGCGGCAACCACTGAGCAGTTCGCTGCTTTCTGGGGCGAGCTAGCCCGGCGCTTTGCGGACAACGAAAAGGTCATCTTCGGCCTGATGAACGAGCCGCATGATATGCCAAGCTCCCTGCTCCTGGCCAACCTCCAGGCGGCCATCGACGCCATCCGGGCCGCTAACGCCAGCAATCTCATCCTGGCTCCCGGCAACCACTGGTCTGGTGGTCACTACTGGACTAAGGGCGGCTCTGAGGCTAACAGCGAGTGGATTCACAAGCTAGTTGACCCTCTGAATAACCTTGCTATCGACATTCATGAGTATCTAGACGAAGACTTCAGCGGCAGTCACACCCTTTGCGCCCAGGATCCTGTGAGCAACTTGGCTGGAGTAACTGCCTGGCTCAAGCAGCACAACCTGAGGGCTTTCATCACCGAATTTGGTGGTTCCAACACCACTGAGTGCACGACCATGCTCAACTCGCTGCTAGATTACATGGCCGAAAATGAGGAGTATATCGGTTGGACTGCGTGGGCTGCGGGTCCCTTCTGGGGCTCTTACAGCCCATGCTGCACGGATCAGAGGCAGCTTGGAAGCTTTGAGCCTGGAAGCAAGGCGGCGGATGGAAGTCCGGGTCTGTATGAGACTGTCTGGCTTGGTGTTATCCAGAAGAAGGTTCCTCGGTTGTTGCAGTGGTCTGGTCCGGCCAGCGTAAACGGTGGGACGCTTGAGGAAAAGCCATGAATGGCGTCACTGGTAATACCTGGTTAGAGCTCATCTGATGAGCCACGTACCTGTGATACTGAGCCTCTTGAGAATGGACTGAGGCTGGAACTCAATGGAGCTTCAGTCCTGTACATAACATAGGCACTCGACTCCCAGTCCAGTGTAGAATGAAGAACTCACCATTCAACACCAACGTTTCATTTGCGGCTCACTTACTGGTCCCTGATGTGTGGAAGTCCGACTAACAATGGCGGTGGGTATGTAAGCAAGATGAGATAATAGCAGGCCGTCAGCATTTTAAAGTTTAGTCCATGTTCCAAGAACGCAGTGTTGGCTGACGGGGTCGCGATGTTTCAGATCATTGTGTGGCACGGCTCTCTGATACTCGCCGCAGATATCGTGCAGGTTGGGACATACAATACCAGTGCCACAAGGTCGAGGCGACTGCGCCGCCCAGAGAGTTTCCTATCAATTGGACACAGTTGGAATTGCAGACTTGTTATCGTCAGCAAAAAGGGTGACATGCGAGATTTTGTCAAGTTTGTAAGACTATAGTCACACTGAAGGAGTCAAATGACCACATTGTTTGGTGTTGGTTTCGAGTTGATGTTTGTTCTGAGGAAGCATGAGGGTAGGCAAAATTTTGTATATCTGCTCACTGAAAACTGTCTTGAGGTCGACCCTGTTGTTCGTAGACGATTACCTAACATATCATGACAAGCCAACCATCGGTTTTGATCAGCACCTGGTCAGCCGGCTCCGCGACACACTTCTCATTCTAGTTTTCGTGCGCCATCTCTTAGAGTCCGTCCTGAAAACGGGTTTATCGCCGGCTACACCGAAATTGCTTACCCCTGGCTGCAGTCCTCAACAAAGCATCCTGCACTATGTTGACAGCTATCCCCATCAGACGAAGCCTGTCGCGCAGGGTTATAAGGATCATCCAGCGGACATTACCGTTGGTAAAGAGCAGACGGAGATCGTGGACGACAATAGCGAAAACAAGAGTGCCGATCGACTTATGAGCCTACCAACATTGGTCTGAACGGCATCAGTCCATACTCAGCTATGTCCAGAGAAGGCCACCTCGCGCTTTTCGATTCTGGAAAGAGTATCGCCACTCACAAGGAGCGATTCTGTCCATATGAGAGGGTACTATGTAAAGTTATTGTCGACAAGAACGGATGACGCTGAAAGATTGAGAGATTGGGGTTTCGTGACACGAGACATTCATGGCTAGTCCGAGGAAGAACTGACAGGTTTGTCTCTATTTCATGGATTGAAGGTCAACATGCATGTTAAAACATGGCGGTTGAATGGTCAAAATGGTGTGCTCAACAGGCTTTGGCATTGCTTTGAAGATGTTGCTGCATGCTCCAGGCAACTAGAGTAGTGAATGCAATACTATTGCCATCATATATCTCACGCGATACTTCCAGAAGCCCTACACATCCACATATAATTAATTATCGTGAAAATAAACAGTCATAACGTCATCAATCATGAAGTGACACTCCCGTAAGCAGAGCCCTGTCCGGATCTCTCGCCCAGTAATAGCTGCTTCGTCCAGTTCGACCCTCTCCCTTTAGCCTGCGAGGGCTTCACGTCAGTTTCGCTCACATCAACCTCAAGCTCAGAATGCGTTCTCCCGAGAGTCACATGAACGCCATATCTGGGCAAGATCTTTGTCCAGACCAGCCAGTATGCAACGCCTAAAAGTAGAACGCCAGTGCCGACCAGCGGAAAGGCGTAATATGGGTAGCTGTCGGCGTTCCAGTCGCTGTTCGGCGGAATAAACGGCGTGATGACGAGGAAGAGGTTAAGAAGTAGAAATATGACAGCAACAGGGAGCCTTGTCCTCCAAGGGGAGGACCAGTTCTCGAACTTACTGTATTGCAGGTGGATGAGAGCACCAGCGACGAAGGTGTTGATCCAGGCCCCAGGATAAGTATATCTGTGAACGTCAGCTATGAGTTCTTTGAAATGACATCAGCAAGGTCCTTACAAGTTAACAAGGAAATTATAGGCTGGTCCTGGAGGAGGGGCGATGAGAACGATGATGGTGACAATCCAGTGGAGAAAGAGCTGCTTCAGTCAGTCACGAAATCCCAAGCGGTGTAAGGTGGTTACTTACCGATGCTGCTGGGGTGTTGTAAGGCCTGCTGGAAGCCCAGAATTTGCTCCATGGCAGCAATCCCTCCCTGGCCAACTCCTGATTCACTCTTGAATGTGCGAAGCTCACGGCCAGAACATTGCCAATATTGCTGAAGGCCACAAACGCCGGTAAGCTCCTCGCGGCAGCGCTCTCCCCAAACATGTTCCGAAAGAACAGCCCTGCCACAATGACTTCTGACTTTGCTAACTCCGCCTTTGGGATAGCTGCAAAGTAGGCCACGTTGACGAGGACGTACAGCACCGTCACTCCCGTGACAGCTAACGGGGCCGCAATTTTAAGCGTCCTGCGTGGATTCTTGAGCTCGCCCATCACGTAATTGGCGTTCTCCCACCCCTTGTAACTGTAAACCACCTGCAAGAGAGCAGTGGCATACGCATACGCGCCACCCCCTCCATAGCCATCCCCTTTTTCAATGCCCCAGAAGTTCTTGAAATTTCCGGGATCCGGGACAAGTCGGTACCCCATCAGCGCTGCGAATCCGGCAAGCACAATCACCACCAACACTACGACCTTGAACACTCCCAGGGCATTTGTCAGCCGCAGCCCCCACTTGGGGAAAACGGCATGGAGCAGCACAACCAATGTGACTGCGATGACAGCAATCGCGCGCGGAACCCATCCATCAGGCATGGGGTGTCCGATAGCCAGAAGGACATACCGGCCAAAGGCAAGTGAGTTGCCTGCGGAAAACCCGAGCAGAACCATCTGAACGGCGAAGATGCTCGTTGCCATGTATCGGGGTCGGCGGAAAACGCGCTCGAGGTAATTCTTCTCGCCACCAGAGAGGGGAATGGCTAGCCCAAAGGAAAGGTAGACACTCAGGCCTGAAAGCGTAAGCAGGCCGGCTAGAACGTCTGCGTCAGTGATACTGGCCATCTCTACAGGATAAAAAGGGCACTTTCTCGAAAGAAACAGGTACTTACCCGCTGCCCAAAGAAGAAGCGAAATTCCAACAGAGCCAGTTGAGGCAAAGATACTGGAAGGAGTCGAGAAAACTGCCAACGGCAGTGATATCAGTTGCTGTCGGAACGTCAGGGGCTGCGCAGACGAGGAGAGGGTGACGAACTTCCAGTTCCGATCATCTTGTTCAGGATAAGAAACGCAGCTCCCATCACTCCGATCGTCCTTGACCCGCCCTCCTCGAGCAAAACGTCATCTCCATCCAGTACCTCGCTGACTGCAATACTCGAACCGGAATCATCGTCCCTCGCCCGAGAAGGGACTGGCTTATAATCCGGATCATCTTCCATAGCCATGTGATATTTGGCACAGTCCACCGGGAATAGAGCAACGGGGCAGTGGTTCTGGCGCTTTCCGTGTGACGAAGGACGAGCTCAGGGGCTTGGCGAGGTTAAGGAAGGTAAGCCGAAGTTCGGAGTTGGTTGGCTTTCAGGGCTAGCGTTGCCTCGATGTGTCCGATCCTCTAGAACCTCAAGTGCCCCAAAATGCCAGAAATCCTAAACTTGTTGACTTGGAAACTGTTTGGTACGGCATTGCTGTTATCACGTCTGCCTACGCAGCGGCGAACGCACCCTTATCAAGCAGTTAACGTTCGAGCCTCTTCCTGCTGATGGCGATGGCGTGCTTGCGCGCCAGCATGGCAGCAACCAGTTGGATCCACATGGTGGCGGCCATCTACGTCATTTTGCTTGGGGACCGGGCTCGGCCGTCTTGGCGCGCGGCAGATCTCTTGGCATCTGGGGACGACAAAGGTCCACTGACTGGCCAGGCCCCACAGGGAAACTTTAACCGCTTCAGCAACATCAACCCTTGTGTGTCAGTATTGGCTGGCTGAGTCTTCTTATTTTCCCAATATTTTAGAGGATGGCAGATGAAAGACATATTCACAGCCTGTCGGATATAATCCTCGAATTCCGAGTAGTTAGTGGGACCAAGTCCTCTGCTTGTGGCTCAACCTTGAAGCTCCGGGTTGCTGGGGAGTGGGGACAGTACCACGGGCATTCCTGCCCATGCTCGCTCCTTCCCGTTCCAACCCAGCTTCTTCCCAATCTATATATATTGCTTCCGCGGCGCCCTTTCCAACAACCAGCGCGTCCCGCTGGGTCAAATGGTTAAGTGGGAGGGTCGCGGCCACCTGCAATGACAGTTTGAAATCTCCGAACCCGAGGTCGGGGGTTCAACTCGAGCAGGAGGCAACGATTCTACCAATCCCAAAAGAAACGGGCCCGGGATGGGTAGGGCTGGTTTCCCCCGTACCGCCGCTGCCGCCGTCGCCGTACGAAGTAAACCCCCGTAGGGAATTTCGTAGCTGGTCACCTTACTGTCACCAGCAAGTGGACTGGCCAGTGAGCTTTTTGCGACTTTTTGTCCATGATGGCCATCATGTTCCTCATGTTATATTTTATTCTAGCTCATTGGCTTATGGCTCCATACTAAGTTTCTAACACCCTCCCCTCCATCTCGGAGACTCTAATTTGTACCAGAAGCAATCTTTATCGGCATGGTAGACTATACAAGAATCGTGTTCTAAGCTACATCGACCAACCGCCACCCATGATTCCCAAAAAGCCATTAATCTTCTTCATCTTCGACCTATATCGCTAGTTGTGGCTGCTCGCTTGTTCTATCATCAGGTTCTTGTGTCCTGCCTTACTCTCTCACTCATCAAGAGAGTTGTGTTGCGCCCTAAGAAGAGTCCGCCTCTCATTCGAGACTCCCCCTTCAACCTCATCGAGGTCTACAGCCCTGCTGGAGATAGTATAGGTACAAATCCCGGAAGGATTCTCTCTATATGTACAGTCACAGGGGCCTTCCATACCTAGCCGCTTACCCTCGGTATCCCAGTGGATTGATCGCCTCAGTGGAGACACGTTTACTTTACCCTCTTTATATACTGCATCAATAGACTCTTCGCTCGAATCAAATTGGGTTTGGTGGTCGCCCCATGCGTAGCAACATCACGAATGTCATGCGAACTTGCGACGGTCTTTTCAACCCGGCATCTGAATCTCGGTAAGAGACCCGCCCGGACATCTCACACGCGCTCTAGAAGAAAGTCTCCCAGTCAATACCGATAAAGCAGAAATTCGTTAGCGAAATAGAAGACAATGTGCGTATTTGAGAGCTCCAAAGTTGCTCGAGGTCAACTCCACAAACCGTCCAGTTGTCAAGCTTCAGATCCACCAGTTGCAATGGCGCTCTCGAGATTGTCTTAACCATTCCATCATGTTCGTAAATTCATGGGTTCGCGGCCACAACGCGGTGTCCCTGAGCCGGAGACTCAACCGCCGAAGGCTAGAGGCACTGGAAACAAGCCAGGGCAAGAATTCTAGCTGCTTCTCGAAGAGTCCAGTGTGTCTCAAGTCGCCTCTATCAAGAAAGTCAAGCATCAGTTCCAGGGATGCAAGATTTGACAGTACATTCGTGGCAATGTTTCGTTGATGCCAGGCCTCTCCAGGTCGGTGTAGGGAAGCACCGAGATGGAGCCGAAGTGACCGTGAAGCCAGGCTCTCAGGGACCGGATTGCTGTTCTCCTTTCTGTTTTCCCGAAAGCCAGAAGCAAGCTGTTGAACTGTGGAAAAAGAGGGTCAAAACCCAGTGAGAGTGAGAGGATGCTGAACGATAAATAGACTGTCTGAGTCCCTGACCAAGCTCTTCATGAATTGTTGAATCCGTTGGTATTCCAAAGCCCACTGAAGCCTGCTGTTTGGAAGGAAGGGGCCATCACGATGGGATGGGTGATATCAAGGCCGAATCCCTTGGCGATATCTAGGTCCAAGAAGTCGCGGTCGGAGATCTCGACGTGCTCAACCTTCGTTAGGTTGCTGAAAATCAAGTCCGCAAGTAGTTTATCCGGCTGTTTTTCTTTGACTAGTAAGCTCCACATGGTATTTTCGAAGTGGTCCCTTGGGCTGGAAAACTTGCGGCCAGCGGTGCTCCTCCCAGATTTTTTCTCGCCCGGTCATCAGATTAACAAACTGAGACACACTGAGAGTGACATCCAAGGCGCAGCATGCGGAACCTGTCAGCAATGCAGGCATGCTTTGTGAGCTCTCTGAGACGTGCAAGGCTGTCTAAGTGAGCATGCACACGGCGGTTTGAAGCTGTTGGGAAAGTACAACCCAAGTAGCATGATAGACTCGAGGACCTGCAGCATCAAAGTTGATCAAGTCGCGGGAGTCATCAAGGGAACTAGGAATCCTTGAAATAAGTTCAGGAGGTAAAGCCTGGAATGTAGCCATTAAGGCTCCAGAAGCTGATCACCTTGATCCTCAGTGCAAGGTTGAGCTCAACGACGTTTGGGCATGACAAAGAGACAACCAGCGAAGAAAAGCCATCAACAAAAACACAGTGAGAATTGGCAATCTACAGATTTTAAGATGAGTTCAACCTTCAAAAAATTTATTTCTTGCTGAGAAGGTAGGATGAGGTTTTTGGTTGTTAGTGAACGTTAGGGTTTCCCCTAAGATCCTCCAGGAGTTTAGGGAGAGATAACAGGCCACTGCTGACGCACATGAGGGCTGAGACGCGCTAACGAGCATGATTAACTACCTACGTAACCATCTCAGTACTTGTATGGAACGGAGATCCAAAGAATGTACACTTCAGTGATATTTGCAACAAAGATAACCTAGAATGCCAAACCTCTGACACGGAGAAACGCCATCTACATTAGGTATGTTTTTCTCATAACAGTTGTGACACTCCCCTTTGTGTCCATGCAATATCAACACAGAAATATCGGAGAGCATGACGCAAGCTCAAGGTGCATGTAAAGCAGTAGCAGAACAACGGCGTTTGTTCCCGGAAAAGCAGTTGATAGTTGGTCGCAATCTTAACGGCGATGGACAGTTGGTTCAAATACTCATCAATTTTGCGGGTTTCTTCCGTCCCAGGCTCATTCCATTGTTCTAATCGAGCTTGACGTAACTATTTAGTAGATTGCCGCGCCAAAGTATTTTCCCTGTCGTGTTTCCTTGTGAACTTTCACAAGCACAGCACACTTCAAGGACTGCTTTCCGCGAACTGCCGTTTTCCAACCTTTGGTTCAACGAGAGGCTTTACA
>JAAFKN010000613.1:0-11423 GCA_011800035.1 Thermochaetoides dissita | reverse complement strand
TCTCCCAGATCTGACGCACCTGCACATGGTGGAAGGGCGTCCAATTGCGGTCGCAGCTGGCGCGCAATGTCCATATTCGACTGCTGGCCAGCCATGGCTATGCCTTATTGAGGTCTTGTCGCGCGGTTCCTGGCTGCTGCCCTGCGTCCCCATCTCTCCCATACCCAGTCCCATGCCCTCATTTCCCCTCCCCCTCTTCCCGGCCGTTGGCCTGCCGCCAGCAGAGGAGGTCCTTCTTCAATATCTTCCAGAAGCCCCCCCGCCAAATCAAGGAGCCCGACCTCGAGCCTGGCTATGACGTGTTGCTCCAGTTCAGGAAGACTGAGTCCGAGGGTGTCCGCCCCCCAGACCGTGACGAGCTCGTAAACGGCTGGTTACAATTCATCCGCCACAAGAAGCGTCGGAGGAAAGGTCTCAACCAAACTCAGGCATTTCTGGCCATGCGGCTTCTCCGCTACCTTGTTGAAACCGAGACAGAAGGCTATGAGGACATCACTATTGAGGATCTCCGAGCCGCCCTTCATGTTGTTATGAAGCCCCCCAAGGGCAACCCTGAGAACCATCTCGAGTTGGCGAAGCTGTTATACGAGGAAATCGACGGGCGAATACAGCGCATGCGTAAATTCGGCCTCGACGAAAACACGATCCGGCAGATCACTGGTGGTGCTAAGGGGATCACGGATTTTGAAAACTACCTGAAGGCCCTGGCCCTATATGGCGGCGCTCTCGAAGCAGTTGGCTGCTTCTCCGAATACTTATCCCGAGTCAATGGAGCCGAGTTACCGCCAACTGCCAAAGTTCTGTGGGTGATAATCCTCCGTGGCCTTGCTAAGGAGGGCCGCGAGGAAGAGTTGCTTCGCGAGTTCCAGGCTGCTGAAGCTGCCGGGGTTGAGTTCTCACCAAACATCCATGAAATCATGGTCACTTTCTATGGAAACCGCGACCAAGTTGAGGAAGCAAAGTACTGGTTTGAGAAGCCTGTCCATGCTAACTGGCGCCGGACTCCTGAAGCCTACATGCAGGCGATCAAGTTCGCTCTCCGCAATGACGAACAGGAATGGCTCCAAAGTATGATGGAGGAACTGGTCAACTCCAAGCCTGGAAAGGAGTGGTGGAATGTTATATTGTATTGGGCAGTTGTGGCAATGGATAAAGGGGCTGAGGAGGTCAAGCAAATGATCCGGATCATGATGTCAACACCACCTGCAGATGGTGTGGATCCTCCAGTGCCAGATACCACGACACTAGATGCTCTCATCAGGGCGGCTACCGAAAAGCAGAACCCTTACTTGGCCGAGCGGTTCCTTTCTATCGGCCATGAGCTAGGAATTGAACTCAAGGCCTCGACCTATCTTCTTCAGATGGATTACCGCCTAGACGCGAAGGACTTCAGCGGCGTGCAGGTTATCTACTCCAAGTTTCGTCGCGGAGAGGTCCCTATCGAGAACGAGGAGGACCTTCCTGTCGTCAACAAGTACATCCGCGCTCTGTGCTCGGTCAAGAGTCCCGATATTGATCGCATACTTGACATCGTCGCTGATCTGGAGCACCGTCAAGCGACACTGGAACCTGAAACGGTGGCGGCGATTTGCACGGTTTTGCTGCACAACGACAATCAGTTCGAAGTGATCGATACACTTTCGATGCACACGGTCTCATACAGCCTGGAGGAACGCGCTCAGGTCCGCGGCGCCCTTATCGATTTCATCCTCGACTCCAAGGTCAGCACGGCTCGCGTTTGGGATTGTTACTCATTACTACGCCAATACTTCCCGGAAACCCCCTCTGCAGACAGAGTCCGTCTCATGGATGCCTTCTTTGCTCGTAAGCGTCCCGACATGGCAGCGTACATCTTCGGACACATGCGCAGCCACGACAACCCGGCGATGCATCCTACAGAGGACGTATACATCCGCTGCTTAGAGGGTTTCGCTCGGCTTCCAAACCCAGATTCGCTGCGCATGGTGCACAACATGCTCAAGATGGACACCAAGATCCAGATGACCACGCGCCTGTACAACGCGCTGATGCTGGGGTACGTGGCATGCGACGACCCCGGAACTGCTCTAGAATTCTGGCGCGACATTACCAACTCCCGGGAGGGCCCCTCGTACAACAGCCTCGAGATTGTGTTCTGGGCTTGCGAGCGGCTGCCGTATGGCGACCGTACGGCGCGCCAGATCTGGGCCAAGATGCAGCGCCTGGATTTGGAGGTTCCGCCACAAGTTTTTTGGGCATACTGTGGCGCGTTGGCGGGGAGTGGACATGTTGATGAGGTGATCAGGTTGATCCGTGGGATGGATGCCATGGTAGGGTATGGGCCAGGGTTGATGACGTGAGTACCTCCTTTTCCTGCTTCTTGGATATGGCCGTTTGTGCTGACATATCAAAGACTCGGCGTGACGTACAATGCGTTACCCGGCGAGGACAGCAAAGCTGTCTTCGAGGAGTTTGCCCGGACCGAGTACCCTGACATCTGGGCACAGTTGGAGAGGAAGGGGCGCTGGGAAACTATAGAGGGCATGAAGTTCAACATTGTAAGGGAGATGCGCGCCTGATTTGAAGCGTCCGTGTGCCTCCTATACCCTAGGGGGTCGACCTAGATACAGCGGGCTGTGTTTGGCTTGTTGGACTGGGCTGCTGTACGATTGAAACCCAAGGTGTATCATGTAACATTGTATATACCTGAATATCGGCATACATGACATATAACGGCAGGGAAGCAACGAGCTATACAGAGAGCATAAAGGGGGCCACGGCCTGGTTAAGTCAAATTTGAATTGGTATCGTACAGCAGCTGAAATCTAGCAGAGGTAATTGTACAACACGTGCGGGCTTGTAGGTGTACACTGGGTGGTGAGAAGATACGGCAACTATAGGCTGGGGGAACTGCTCTGGCTGGACTGTGCCGTGCTCGAACCAGAAACGGTGACGGGAAGATTCGTGTTTGTACGGCGCAGGATCTCCGGATGCTTGTGCACACTGGGGTGCAGACCTATGCCGATGGCACGGCGGATGGCCTTGGCCATCTTGCGTTGGTTGACCGGCCGCAGTCCAGTCTCCTGCGAATGCTTGATCCGGCCCATGGTCGTCACGAACTCGGAGATCATAGAAAAGTTCTGTGGGTTTGCTGTTAGCCTTGTTATGTCCGCCTCATCCTTGTCCATAAGGGCCCCAACATGCCTTGTAGTTGTCGATGGGGTTGAACCCCAGCAGGTCGACAATATCCTGCTTCTTTGACTGCCTGCTCTTCCACTTCTTCATCTCCAAAGGAGACAGGTCCTTTGGCGCATAGACATCGCCGACCTTCCACCGACGGGGCATCTGGCGCATGTAGTTGTCTGTCATCTGGCTGATGCGCAAGTCCCGGGCGCCAGAACCTGTGCTCTGCTGCGCCATCATTTGCCTCTGTTCCTCCAGAGTAGGTGCTGCTCCGCGCTCCGTGCGCTCGGAAATAATGCTCTGCAAGACATCGGTCGGATTGCTACGGGCCGTCCGGGTCTGCTTGGTGTTGCGGGTGATCTGGTTGCTGGTGTTGCTCTGGGGGAAGAGGCCTTTGTTGACTGGGTCGTGTGTTAGCTGAATAGCTGGCCATTTGAAAAATGTGCCATACAACGGCAACAGGAGGTCACTAACGGGCTGCGACGGGAGCCGACGTGGAAAAGGTCTTGGTTTGCTGCTGCGCCAGGCCAGACTGGACTTGGCGCAGGGCCGACGAGAGCGAGTGCCTGCACGACATGGCTGCTGCTTGTGGTATCTGGACTTATAACGGTTGCTTCTTGCGCTGCAGCAGCTCAGATAGGAACTTAAGGCCGTGTCGTGGCCACCGTCGTCAATGTCGTCGTCGTCGCTGTCGTCCAGATGCCGACGCTTTTTTTCAGCGGGTGCCGTCCGATTGACGTTGGCTTGGCGCTTGGCAGCCTGGTCTTGGCATTGTGGGGTTGGTAGCAGGACCCACTTTCTGCAGAGCCTTGCAGGTCTGTGTGGGGCCAACCTCTCAGCCTTGTCCTCTGGCTTCAAAATTTCTGGTACATCCATCGCCATCAAGGTGCATCTACGCACCGGTCCTCATCAACAACCACAGATTTCATCGCCGTTTGGCCAACCGTCAAGATGGTCAGGAAACTGAAATATCATGAACAAAAGCTTCTCAAGAAGTCAGTGAAAACCTTGATGACAACAGTTAATCACCATTGAAAAGTCCTCACACGGATTTCATTTTCACAGACACGATTTCATCAACTACAAGAGCGATAACAACCATCGCGACCATGATGTTATCAGGTCCGTACTCCATTCGCACATACTGATTCATGAATTTTGCAGCTGATTCACTGTAGGCGGTATATGATTCAAAAGCCTGAGGATTATGTAAGGTTTCTTTGAAAGGCCGTTTTGGTTGTGCTGATACTAAGTCCGCGACCAGCACAAATACAACAGGCTATGTGGTGTAAGTTTCGCCTTACCTCATGCCAGGATGTAGAAGGAATTGACTAGCTAACATGGAATCAGTCCCTCCGGCAATTTGCCCACCGCCTCAGTGTATGTGCCTTTCCATTCAGGGGCCATTCTGGCTAGGCTGACCATCTTTCGCAGCTTCTTCCCCCGGACAACGAGGTCAGGAGGAAACATGAAACCCTTCTTCTCGACAAGCTCTATGATATGGGCATTCTGTCGGTATGTTTCATCCTCTCACATAGCGCTTTCACATCATTCTGACACTTTGGTAGACCAAGGCCAAACTTTCGGCGGTTGAGCACAACGTCACAGTGTCTGCTTTTGCGCGGAGAAGGTTGCCTGTTGTCATGACTCGGTATGTATCCTTGGCATTTTGGACTGTAATGCTCATTTCCTAACTCTCCCTTCAGGTTGCGCATGGCCGAGACTGTTCAGGCCGCCACGAAGCTCATCGAACAGGGCCACGTCCGTGTCGGCGTCGAAGAAGTTCGCGACCCTGCTTTCCTGGTCACACGGAACATGGAAGACTTCGTCACCTGGACTGTCGGCAGCAAGATCAAGCAGAACATTATGAAGTACCGCGACAAGCTCGACGACTTCGAACTACTTTGAAGTGGTCTAGATTGACCACAAGTATCTTTCTGGAGATCTTGCAATCTCGGATAACATGGACTTTGTTTTGTCTGTTTTTGTTGGCGTTTAGGGAAGGAAAAGGACAACATCATTCCTCATTTAGGGCACTGAGGAGAAATCAAGCCATCTTGCGATTTCGGGATAGAAACAAAGGACACGTCGTCGGATTTCTGGCATTGTGGCTGCTGGCAAAATAGGGCAACATGTATGCCAGAATAGAAGGTTGGAACAGAATGCTACGATACCCTACCGAGGACATCCGGCCTGGGAAGCATTACTGAAGGACGGGCATTGCTTAATTTCATCAAGTTCTAGTGATAGATTTGGTTCAAAGTTGGCACATCAGCTGCCAAGCACATCCAATTTTCTTCCTTCTACGATTCGGCGCTTTCCTCGAAGCTTTTCCTGCATTTGTGCCTTCCATCCTCACAACATCTATGGGTATCATCGATCTTTCCTGATCCGTGGAAAGAGTGAGGTCATCCCACGCCATTGCTGAGATCGCTGGTCGCTCGGCAAGGCGACCACTACTACACCCTTCATATAACATCACTGGGAGCACGCATTTCTCCTCCCCCATTCGGTCCCTGCTCGTATGCCATGCTCTATTAACACCTAATAAACGCTTCCTCACGATTCTTCAGCTATTTAAGTATCAATACCCTCTACCGCCTACTTGTACATGATCGTTTCATAGGCAAGTGACCTTTAAGTTCTTCAACGTCTTCACTAATTCTTCCCAAGAGCTTCTCTCTTTCTCTAATCTTTGCCGGCCACCTCCACGCCATAAAATTATGAAGGCCAACGATAACGGAACGGCTAAGGGCCCACCGAGGCCCCAGTCGGGAAATAATCAGTCAAACAAACGATTCTCGAACGGCCCCTACTGCTGTTTTAATGTCCAATCCAAGGCAAAAGAGATCATAGTGGCGGGGCGCGGAGGGGCAAAGGCCTACTTCCAGGCACTCCAACAACTATCGGCAAGCCATGATGCTCATCTCGACAACGCTTTCTCCGAGACTTCGACAGATCCGAGCCACAGCGGAGTGCCGGATACTGATATTGACGTCCAATCTGGAGCACCGCCATCCAACAGCATAATCGGCGCAGATCCGCAAACTACGCTTGATGGGATCCTAAACCACGGGCCCGGTGAAGCGTCAAGGACATGGGGCAGAAGGTTCCATCAGCTGGCTGACGGTCGTGTGTACGAGGAACTGGTAGATGTCTCAGCTCATACGTGTCACGAAGGTCACAACTCGGTGAGCAAAGTTCAATCTCATCAGCAGCCTGAGCATGACAATGTCAAGGACGAGCAATGCCTGCATTCAGCGTCTGCTCAACCAGCAAGCACGTCGGGCCTATCAACTCTGACGGCTCATAACTTTATGCACAGAATTCGGCTACCGTTCATACGTACAACTATGTCCACTGATGGAAAGTACGAAGTATGGGGCCATTTGGTTGCAGATGTCGGATATTCTGGCAACAGCCCGGTTTTCGATTCTCTACTAGGAAGCAGTGATGGAGCATCGCCCGATGCTGCGATCTCATTTGGCGAAAGAGTGAACAACAGAAAAGGTGGCAACTTGGGCCCTCGTCACGATCACAAGACCGCATCGGAATTGGTTGATTACTGGGAAGAGTTGAGTGATTCGTCAAGGAAAGACAGGGGATTCAAACCGTTTGTTATAAACCCTCGATCTTCCTCTCTCCACAGGACCCGAATACATGACCTGGACTCGACACATTTTTCGCTTACTGGATCCTCTAAGCAAACCCAACAGCCCCTTCGGCATGTGGCCAGCTCTGGAGAGGCTTACGCTTAGGGATTCGCGGAAACCCCAGAGCGAGGGCCTCGACATTCTCCCGGAGAGGTTGAAGGAGAGCCGTCCAATCTGAGTTCTCGCAAGTCAACATTAGAATCTGGCGGATCAACCCCAATCGACTTCAAATTCAAGCGTGCTGTGAGCGATATGGAGCATCTTCTCGAAGAGGTGATGGCGCTGGCGAAGCAAGTGACCGAACAAGACGAAAATCACGGTTGCATGAGCCCATTAGAACTAAAGGATGCCCGTATCCCTTCGCCGAGAATAGTTAATGTCCCAGCCGAAGCAGCGCATAGTTTCATGAGCGGCGCTATCATGGACAATCCCCGAGTTGCGGAGCTCAATTTGACGCCACAAGCTCATGCAAGCAAGCAAACCTCCACCAATGCCAGACAACAAAGGCAACTAAAGCGCTATCAGTCCGCCCCTGGGATGTGCAATCCTTCAGGCAGAGAACATGAAATGATGGCGCCAGTCAGGCTCCGCAGGTCGAAACGTTCCCGGTTGACAATCCCAGAGCCTTGGAAAGAGGATCTTCCAGATGTTCATCTTTCACAAATCACACAGCTTGATCGCCCGCCAGTCACACTGATCTCAGTCCGAAAAGATTTGGAGCCTCGGAGTCGAGAAGCCAAGGCTGGAGGCGATGCCCCAAGAGAGCCTGGATGCTTGTTCCCCATGAAGCTGCTACGGAAGTCTCAGAGTTGGAGACATCCCCGGGTACCGCCCGGTCCGCGCCGTACCAGGTCCTATCGATTCGAGGGAAACTCCCGGTTTGACATTGAGGATGACTGTGTTCAAGATGTTCCAACTATGCCAAGAGACAAGCACTTGAAACCGGCGAAAGAACGGAGGAAGGATACATCAAATACTTCCTGCTTTGATGGAGCGATGGACAAAGACGACATCACACCAATCGACACACATGTCCAACGGCCATCGATGGACAACGCGTCGAACACTCGACAACCTTCTATGTCCCTGACACCCATACAACGGCCAGGGGAACATGATCTCAAGCCATCTACGGTCCAGGAGGCGAACTTATCCATCACTCCCGAGATACCCTCCTCTGGCCAAACCACCGATGTCACTCCAGCACGAGACTGGTCCCCGCTCCGGAAACGATTCACCGCAACCGTTGCCTGCCTTAGCACCACAGCCGTTGGTATCGTCATCGGCATGTATGCAGGTCTTGTTCCTGCCATCCAATACCGCATTGCCGATGCCGGTCATCATGTTATC
This sequence comes from Thermochaetoides dissita, assembly GCA_011800035.1. Classification (NCBI taxonomy): domain Eukaryota; kingdom Fungi; phylum Ascomycota; class Sordariomycetes; order Sordariales; family Chaetomiaceae; genus Thermochaetoides; species Thermochaetoides dissita. Next base: position 3,258 of record JAAFKN010000613.1, on the reverse strand, counting down.
CTCGGCAATGTACTTCTGTATCTGGGACTGGCTATCTCCTCTTTTTTAACGTGGCCCCTCCCTCTGTCCAAGTCAAGACGTCTGGGGAGGAAGCCATATGTGGTAGGGGGTCTTGCTGCTGCCGTCCCATTGCTGATTCCTCAAGCCATTGCCTCCAGCTGCGCCTTGGGTCCTGGATACAGGTATTACCTCGCCGAGCATGGTCTTCATTGGTGGAGATGGGTCGTGTTAGCTGTGTCCAGGGGCCTGATGGGCATTGCGCTTGGTGTTCCCAGCGCCAACTGGATGGGCGTTCTGATGGATCTGTTTGGGGCGTCCTTGATGAGTGGAAACCCTCATCAAGAATGGGTGGATGAGACAGATGTACGGAGGAGGGGCGGAGGTATGGGTGTCTGGTTGGGCCTGGGCACGTGGTGTTTCACTGGCTCACTTGGAGTTGGATTCGCTGTTGGTGCTTCGATCATTGATGGAGGAAGGAGTCCGGCGTGGGCGTTTGGTGTTGCCGGTGGGATTTTGCTGCTCCTGCTTGGGCTGAATGTCGCTTGCCCCGAGGTCAGGCCGAGGATTGACGCAGCTGAAAAGCAGCAGAAGAGCAGCAAGGACAAGAGCGATGCCGTTCAGACTCCCTAGTGGCGAGCTGCACTGCAAGGCATGTCACTGTCGGCTGAGATGCTACGACAGCCAGGCTTCTTGGTGATCGCGGTTTACACAGGCTGGATCTATGCCCAAATTGTGCTCATTATCGTGCTTCTCGGAGCACTGGCATCAAGATACTACTCCCTTCGGTCAACGCTTGTCGGGCTATGCGTGGCATTCATTTCAATCGGCGGCGTCGTTGCCATTCCGTTCCAGAAGGCCAACCTCTTTTCTCGCTGGCGTCATCACCAGGGTCCGACCAGCGCCGACACTCTCGACGATCGCTTTGTGTGGACCTCTCACTTCGTTCGCAGAGCCGTCTTTTGTATCTTCTTGCCCCTCTTTGGAATTGCTTATACTGTGGCATCGGCCGGACCCCCGATTCCGGCTGAAATTCCTACCTTGCTGGCTGCTGGCATTGGCGGGCTTTCCGCTTTGGCGATTTCTGAATGCAATGGCCTCATCATGGAAACGTTCGACACCTCTGATCTTCCGGTCACATCGTCCTCAACATCCCCAAGAGAGGTTGACCAGTCTCAGCAGTGGGCAGATCCTTCATCATACCCACGAGTTGCAGCTGGGTTTGCCGTGTGCCATGCCATCGGGTTCGTTCTAGCAGCCATAGCTACCGCAGTTGGAGGGAGTGCACAACGCCGCCTGGGACAACAAGCTGCCACAGGCGTTGTGGCTGGCATTTTACTCATCCTAACCGGACTCCTCTTGGCCGTCCTCATCCGATTCAAGAACGTGCAGATCATCCCCAACTGCAAGACCGTCGAAATGGATCGGTGGACAGAGATGCGCAGGGAAAGCCTCCGTCGACAATCCCAGCGCTCATCTGCCCGCACTTCACGGACTTCGTCGATGGCTGCGAGCAACTACAACTCTCCTACAAGCAACAAGGCCCCTCCTGTGCTGGCAACAGACGATCTCGCGGAAGTGGACATGTGGCGCCCCATTCTGCTGGGGAACCCCTCGTGCAAGATGCGCCGCGTCAATGTTCTTGAATTGGGAGCCCTCAGTCGCTGGACTGAGATTCGCAAAGCAAATAGGCTGATTGATCAGCGGGCCGCTGCACATCTGAACCGTGCTGCATTGGGCTCGGCGGCTGTGGCGGTGGAGGAAGCGACGGGGATTGCTGGGTTGGTGAGGAAGGTGAGCCATCGGCGGCATCATCATCATCGTGGTACGGATGAAGAGGGGTTTCATTCGTATAATCACCATTTGGGGAGCGGTCTGCATTTTCATCCTGGCCATCGTCATGTTCGGGGTACGGAGAGTGAAGATACGCAGGGGATTGAGCTTGCAGTTCTGGGGAGGACGGGCGGCCGTGGGAATCCCCCTGCCCACGCTGGCCTGCAAGGAAATAGGGAGAATGCGGCGAAACAGAAAATCGAGGAAGCAAGAGACGAGTTTGTTGGTTCTTCATTTGACGACTATGGGACCCTGCGTGCCCGTGAAGTGAAGATGAGGAGGGTGACTGGCGGAGAGCTGAGGATGACCTTTTAATCTCTCCCTACGCATCACGGATTGTTTGGCTTAGAAACGGCATGTTTTGTGTGTATTAATATTTGTGGATGGATAGCCTTTCCTTGTACTTCTCTTCTCCCTAGAGACACCTAAACGTTATGCCAAATGCTCTAGTTTCTAGTCCGCACGTCAAGTGTCAAGTTTTCTCATCCCAGATCGCGTCATCACAACATCAAGCAACCCCATCACTGATGCTTCATCACTTGGTCATCCACAACCAGAAATCACTCCTGCTCAGGAAACCCTCCCGGCACCAAAAGCGGCTCTCTCTCTCTCCTTCTTCCCTCCTCCTTCTGTCTTAACCATCTCTCCCCCCTAACCTACACCACCGCCCTCGCCCAACTCCCCCTCACCCTGCTCAACTCTATCCTGGCAGTTACCTCCCTCGCCGAGACCCTCTACCCCCCTTCTCCGCTGACCCTGCTGGGCTTATCCCCCGGCGAAGAAACCTGGACACCCTCCGCTCCCTCAACAACCTCCTTAGCCCTCTCCATCGCACTCATAAACCCCCTAACGGCCAGATGGGGCGCCATGCCGCTGTGCCACGGCGCGGGTGGGTTAGCGGCGCAATATTTCTTTGGCGCGCGCTCCGGTTCTGCCATCATCTTGCTCGGTCTGGTCAAGCTTGCCCTCGGCGTGTGGACCGCGTTTATCGGTGCTCAAGGGGAGAATACAGTGATAGGGTGGTTGAACGGGCTTCCGAAGAGTGTGTTGGGAGTAATGGTATTCATGGCCGGGCTGGAGCTGGCAAAGGGCTGTTTGCCTGGCGAGGAAAGGCCGGGGGTGAAGGATGTGGAGGTGGAAAGGGAGGCGTGGGTGGTAACGATGGTAACAGCGGTCGGGGGCGTGGCGTATAAGAATGATGGGGTTGGGTTTCACCAGGGGAAGGGGATGTGAAGACGGCAACTAAGAGGAAAAGCGCCAGCGCGGTCGGGAAACGCGGCACCAACCTCTGCCCTGCAAACACTACAAAAAACAGGATAGCAGCAGCAACCCGGCAAGCAAGGAAACCGCCGGCTAAAGACGAAGAAGAAGGTAGCCAAAAAGGAGAAACAGAGTTAACCAAACACTATGGGATAAGGCAAGTCCCCA
>JAAFKN010000612.1:0-11443 GCA_011800035.1 Thermochaetoides dissita | reverse complement strand
CGGGGCCGATTGGCGGTGGTGGTGGTGGCGGTGGTGGTACAGCTGCCGCAGTGCTGACTGAACTGCTGTCTGGGCCTGCAAGAATGGGATTGGCGCTGTACAGCAAAGCTGCTGCGTTTGCTGCTGCCACACTGCTCACACTGCTCACACTACTCACGCTCACATTGCCCACGCCAACGCCGCTGGTTGATGGTAAAACGCCTGCTGCTGGCCCGTGACTGTGACTGTGACTTGTGTGGTGGTCGGAGTAGTGATGCTGATTGCTTAATCTGAGGGGGTCGCCAAAATTGTACTGTGGCAGGCTGTTCGGGAGCGCGTATCCCGACACCGGCAAGTACTGCGTTGGTTCTTGGAACATGGATGTGGTTTGTGTGTCGGCTGCAGCAGTCTTTCGGTCGCTCTCGTTTGTCTGATCAATCGGCAGCGTCTCTCGTCTACGCGATCGTGGGGGCTGGGACACTACACGCTCGTGGCGTTGCGATGATCGGTCGGCTCGCCGTCGCTCTGTCCGTGCTGTCTACCGGTAGAGCCCTAGAGCTGCCGTGTCGACCCAAAATCCCAAACTTCTGTCCGGGCGACGCCCCCGGCGCATGTGTCAGTGCACTGACGAACTCAACAGCTGGAAAGCAAGCAAGCAAGCAGCGACGGCTAGCGTGTTCCGATCGTGGACGGGATATCGTGTCGTTGTCTTAAACAGCACCGCAATTGACGACAAAGGTCGGCACACAGCTCAGACACGACGTCTTGATTGACTCGACAACTCGACACCGAGGGGGACGGACGGTATTGATAGGAAACGACAGGAGGGAGAAAGGACCAGAACAAACGAAAAGGCCAAACAGACCCGACCACAAGCGTTTGGCGCCGTCGGCACTTTTTTATCTCTGACCCTGTTCACTTCGGCTTGCACCCGACTTCACCGGACGCAGCCCCGTAATCTTTTGCTAGTGTGTATCCGTAGCGTGCGAAGCAAGACCCAAGACCCCAACTTTTTTGGTTTTATCAAGGGTCGAAATGGACGGGCGGGAGGCGGGCAACTGCAACCAAGCCAGGGCCTAGGGAGGGACCCGGACCAAACTAAGTGGAGACTTGCTTGAACCCTCTAACGTGTTGCCTAGCGCAGCGCCGAAAGAAAAGACAAAAACTGATTTGCTTTCGTCTGTTGCACCTGTCGCTGCTTTCCGTCCGTCTGCCGCCGCGCAAGCGTTCTGGCTGGCTTGCAGTGGTCTCAGTCGGTCGGCTGTTATGTACCGTACCGCAATGCTATATGCCCCTAGCCGGCCAGGGAACCAGGGGGGGTTATTGTTGGTGTTGCTGTTGGCGTGTCGGTAGACGGGAAGAGTGGGATCCGTAGACTTGGGAATAGAGTGTAAAAGAAAAATTACAGAGCTAATAAAAATAGCTAATGCCAAAATCCTAATGCCTGCAAGCAACACACACAATGTCCATCCGACGGGATCCGCAGCCGAATGTGTGTATAGTAAGCAAGGCTGCGTGAGGCCGAGTGTGCAAGGCGAGGTGGCGAGAACAAGGTGAGGATGGATGGATGGATGGACAGACGGCCAGCAGGACAGACAGAGAGAAAAGGAGGAAGAGAGAAGAACAGAAGAGGAGAGGAGCTACACTAGTGTCCCAATGCAGGGCACCGCCTGGTGTTAATAATAACAATGTTAATGAAGGGCGAGGGCGTGGAGCGCACCAGAACCTAGCACCGACCCAGCGATCCAGTCCGTCCATCCCGTCTCCAAGCTTGGTCCTAGTGCTACGGTGCTGTGTTCGATGTCCTCCTGGTCCTGCCACTGCTTGCTGCGCTGCGACCTGCTGCGAGGTGTGGAAGCGACCCGACGTCGCCGCGACAGCCAACAGCTTCGCTTCGCTACATGCATAGGGATCATCCGTTTGGCCTGTCTCTATGCAACGGGTGGTCTGTTCGGTCCGGTCTTTTCCATGCTGCTCTTTCGGTCCCTCTTAATGCATGCATGTATTAGCAGTGCTCGATGTAACCCTACTGTAACGGAAAATACCGTTATGGAGCCGTATCAGGTGGAGACGGCGTCCGGAGAGCTGCGGACCAGCTGTTTCTCGGCTGCTAACTAATCGCTCAACTGAAGCTGGCTTCCGTCACCTCCTCTTTGCAGCAGAAGCACTAACCAAGGTCCCTGAGACCAAATTACCTTCACCGTATGGTCTCTGACCATTGTACCACCGTGTCCCCGCTTGGGCCAGCGAGCAAACCCTCCATGGCGGTTTTCTGCCAAGAAGGCTTTTCCCCAGCGGAATGTACCTCAGATAACCTATGCCCGCCACCGTCGGGGGCACGACCCAGTACCTTGGATTAGGTAGAACTTGGTCGAACAATATACTTACTCAAATGAGGCTTGCGCCCCGTTATCTTCAAGTCAACCAACGTATCCGTCGAGTTTGGTCCGTCTTCTGTACCAAGTCGTCGCCCATAGCCTCACCACTAACCCCGTCCTCCAGAGTCGAACGGAAAGCACAACCACTTCCCTCATCCCGCGTATCCCATCGAGCTAGCAGTGTGCCATAGGATGCTGCGCTAATTGCAGCTGTCTCCCGTCTGCCGTGCCCACGCCTTCAATAGCTGACAATCTGTATGTGGCAGGTGTTAAATGAGTTGACTGAACTTAGACCGGAGAATGAAATGAACTACAAACCTCTGCTCGCTGATCACGAACGTTTTGACCAATGCTCTCGACGACACAAATGCGACATTGAGCTATGGTAAGCCGCCAAGGCCGGCTCACTCACAAGTCATGGTTGACGTGCGAATGTGAGTCGTCATGACTCCAGGGGCCTGAAAAGTTCTGGGGGGATTCGTCTGTCATCCCGTGATCAGTGACAGTATCGTTGGTAGTCGGGAAATGAGTATCGTGCTGAGTAGAAGCAGTATCCTGAGCATAACCAAGTTCCTGGATAGACACGGTGTTCTGACCCAGGTCGTCCTGCATGACGGCGGTGCCTTCAGCGGATGTAGCATCCTGCTCTTCAGTAACAGAAGGGCCATCGGAGCCGGACAACAGATGATAAGGAGTCCAGTTCGCATTCGCGAAGGGAGGAAGGAACTTAGACGCCTGGGGGATCCGACGCGTGATCTCGCTAATAGGAGAGAACGCAGCTTCTATGTTCTTCAGGTTGGACTTCATGGAAGTGTTCTGGGAAAACTGAGCGCGACGCGCGCGACGACGAATTTCAGATGACTTGCGAGGGGAATAGCGGTACTCAGGTTGGTTATCGAGCAGTTGTTGCTTGAGCTCTTCAGCCTTCTGGTGATAGAGAGCTCGAACCTCAGGTGATTCACCCTTCCACATGGCGCCAGTGATGACAGCTCAAAAATGTTAGTCAGATAATGTAAGCATAAGGGCAGAAAACGAGAAAATGAGATCGATGCTTACAGATTTCATTGTTATGCAAGCCCGGGTTCTCCGCCTTGACCTGGTTGTGCTTGTCTCTACGATAGAGAATGTAGGCATTGGGCGGACGAGGGATCTTGGCTGGCACACGAGCATGCTTTTTCTTGGGGTCCCAGATGGGAATGCTGTTGATGACCAAGACGTTCGGAGCAAGAACCTTCTTTGGACCAAGAATCCAGACGCTTGCATTCTCAGCATCCTGGCAATACATGACCTCTTCGTTCAGATATTTGCTGATACAGGTCAGTTGATTATTTTGACACATGCCGCAAATCCGGATGTGATCGCTGAAGAAATTGAACTTACCCCATCTCTCGGGCAAGCTCGATCTTGACGGGCCAAGACATGTTACTGAATGTTTCCTCGCTCATGATGACGACCTTCATCGGATTCCAGTGGCCGAGCTGGATCGCAAAATGGTTCCAATACTTCTGGCCAAGGGCTTTGACCATAGCGGAATCCATCTTCTGAGTCGCCATTGTTGGTCGGTGAGACGAAATTTGTGGTATGCGAGGAAGTCGTCTTTTAAGAGTAATATTCTGGCTCCCTTTGAAATCCCAGTTCCGCAGAACTGGTCGAGGGTTCAGAATCCAGGGATGAAAAAAGAAATGAGCTCCTGCAGTGTTGCAGTCGATACTTCGTGCAGCTGCAAGGAAGCAAACAAGGGGGAATTTCGGGTTTGCAGAGAATGAGTTGGTGTGCTTTCTCAAAGGGAAGAGTTGAGAGCGGGAGGTTACGAGATCGCAGGGTAAGGTTTTGGGAAAGAAAGTGACCTACTGTGCGAAGAGTTGAAAGAAGGGAAATTTCTTTATTCAAAGAATAGCCACAATTGGTACACACTGCCTGGCTATTGAGGCTCTCGAGAAGGTTTGCAACAAGAAGAGTTGGTTCACTCAAGGCTATTTGTTATCAAGCTATGGGCCTCAGCAAGACAATATTGCGGACGATAACACTCTGAACATCTCAAAACCATTCTCTCCGTACTCAGTGAAATTCACCTTTCACACTCATTGATTCAGAACCATTAACTTCACAACTGCAGTGCAGCGGTCGCAACGACCTGCATTGAGGTGATGCAGCCTCCGGGCACGGAGCGTAGGAGAAACAACAGTGTTGTTGAGAGCTTCAAAACCAACCGACAAACTCTCGGGGTTTGTTAACCAGGGGTCCATCAAGTCCCCGGGCTCCATCCACTTGCAATTTGTTGTTGAAATCCGTTCACCATTCGGTGCGCTGCCATCGATCATTGATCAGCATGAAGTCCACCCACTATTCATCGACACCAATTGCGTGGTCTAGTCGGGCCAGACCAGAGATTTGGTGTCGAGATGGGCGTGGGCCGGACAGCAGAGGCGGCGGCGGCGGTGGACAAAAGTGGACCTTTTGTGGGAGGTCGTCCACTGGACCACTGTCGTGCTGTATTCACCACCTGCGACCCAAACAGCACCAATGCCAGTGGTCCGGTCGGTCCAGTGAATAAGTGCCAGCCCACATTGCGGGCACTACACCGTTTTCCCAACGAATGATCCCACGAAACAGAAAACAAACCGATTGAGACAAACGAACGAACGGCGAGGCTTCCGTTCCCTCTTATGCATCAAACAGAAGCCAATGCTTCCAACTGACAAGCGAACAGCCAGCCAACAGTGCCGTCTGCTGCACCGCGGACATCGTCCTGGTCCGCCACCGCCCGTTGATTGCCAGGACAGCCAGGCCGCTGGCAGGCCGTCTCCGGATTCACAGCCCACAATCCCTGTCTTCTGCGGGTGGAGCATGGGACGGCACGAAGTTCATCAGAGGTCCTTGTGACCCTGTCCATCTGCCGTTTGCCTGCCGAGAGATCCACGTCAGCCAGCAGGGGGCGCAGCTCAATCACCGAGGGTGTTGCGCACCGTTAAAGAGATAACTTACGACCCGTAAGCTGTAATTATGCCGACGTAAGATACGAGCCTGAGACGTAAGATACGCCGCTGCATTGTGCCAAAGTCTCTTACGACGGGTCTCGCCTTGATCATCGCCAACATCTCGAGTCCGCATTGCATCTCAAACCTCAGCACTGACCGTTCTTCATCACCTTCCCATCCGAAGAAAAGAAATTCTAGTGCCTGCACACACAAAATTGCCTAACAGCGACAAAAGGACGATGCCCTGCTTGCTGCGCGCCACTATTCCAGCGCCAGTCTAGCGTCGCGTTCTCGGCACCGCACCCTGGACGGAACCTCCCATTTTCTGGGGCCTGGGGCAACAAGCAAGGCGGGCGACCGACCAACAGACAGGGGGTCAGGGGCAAGAGGATGTGAACCCATCAACCTCTCACCACACCCTTTCACTTCGACAGAAAGAAAGCTCTTGTCTCTTGTTGTTGACCAACAAGACGCTGCAACCGCCTGCAGCTAAACCCAGCATCCTGCGCCCCTGCGCGACACCACAACACGATGTCGCAGCGTGCCTAGCTTGAAAGAGACGGCGAGGCTTGTTGGAAGGGAAAATCCTTACATAAACACAACCTTGGAGCGAGAGTACGCTAGCCAAGGGTTGATGCTGATATTCATGACACCAAAGTTCGGGCGGGTAGCCGAAAGAAGCATCATCGTTTGATTCGTTTCGTTGGCGTTGTGTGGCGCTTGGCTTTGCCTTGCCCGCCCCCAACAGCAGACCAGGCCAGGGTAAAGGGTACAGTGTCCGACCAGGGCCTGTGTTGCCCAATCGGCGTGCTGCTTGCCTCGGGGTCGTTGAGGCTGCCGTTCGAGTTCGGAGCTTGTGCGGAAGACTCTTGCGGAGAGGCTGACTTTCACCAACCAGAGCTGGGGGAAACCGGAGAGGTTCTGGGTACCATCACAGCCTTGTTTGATAGCGAGGCTAGAGTGCTTAATTGGACTCTGGGCTGTCTCCCCAGAGCCGAGCTGGCTACAACGATTCTTTCCCATGGAGTGCCGGCTGCAGCAAAGAGAATCTCCAGCTCGTCGCGACCACCACGGCCACACCACAGTCCGTCTTGGAGGCCGGGCACTGGGCGCGCCGCAGTGTGCAGCTAATGCCAGGGCAGGGCCAGGGCCTGGAGCGTGTGGGACTGACTCACCAAAGCGGGTTCTGCAGAACAGAAGGGAGAGGAAGCAAGTGAATGCGCCGCAGATCCCTGGACGGGGGTACCCGTTGCTTCCCTCCGCTAAAGCCCATGTTTCATGGTAATAATGCATGCAATATGGGAAGAGGAAGACATCGCTTACTTACCTAGTGTAGTTGCCCTGCCGGACGATGATACTGTGTTCACATACTTGGGATGCTCTACTATTACGGTTGATCAACGTGAGAAGAGCGCTTCAAGACGTCGCTACCACTCAAGAGATGCCACGACGATGTTGTGATGGTCTGTGTATAGTGCCAGCATGGCTCGGTCCGGACCTGATCTTTACTCAGATGAACACATGTACAGTTGAACCATCCGCTCCCGGTGTACTGCGATGCTTTGGCTTGAGGAATCCCTGTCGAAGGCACATCGAAGGAAGAGAGGCTGGCCCCGGAGGAATGTGCAGGACGTCGTCGAGGCTGATTGGCTCGGGCAGCGTACCAAGCTAATGGGTCAAAATGTGGGGTTGAGCAGGGCCGTCCGTGGTTCAGCACGGAGTGGTTGGCAGGATTTGTCTTGGTCGTGTGCCCCGCGGATTTCCCCGTCCGCATGCTCGCCAAGATGATATCTCTTAACACGTCGTCCGGCTATTTCGGATGGCGCCGATTTGCTGCCTGCTGATCACTCCGCAGCGAGCCCTAGCCCAACTTCGACGGACGTTCTCACGAGCGATGACAGGCAGCAGGATCAGACGCTGCCATCTCAGCTCCGAATCTCGAGGGGATGGCAACCGTGGTTGCGTCTGTCTCTCCGCTTCGATCATGTCTCGATGGCTTTGCAAGTGTGGCCAATCTGTCAACGAGTTTGCCAATCCGCTCGTGCATACCTTCCTCTTGACAACCGCGACGTGCAGCGAGCTAGGTCGGCCGTGAGAAACACAAAATGCAGCCAAGATCAGCCTTCAGACAGTTGATGGCTTGAACGATGATGGAGGGCTCTCTGCGGTTGGCGAGAGCGATATGCGGGCAATGCCCCTCCCACGAACGCCAGCTGGCTGATGAACAGCCATCCAAGCCGTTCGGTGGACGTCCATCCAATTCGCCTCTGCCATCCGGAAGGCTGACGCTTCCGGTGTCATCGTGACTTTCAACGATGTTCTGGGGTGGGATTTTGTTCCCTTCAACATCTGCCAGCACGGGAAGCGATCCAATCCTTCGCTGCCATTGCCGAGATGGCTCCCCAGAGTCTCGAAGTAGTCTGGCTGTCTGCATGAGCAGGGACAGAACGCGCCGCTGCACCCCATCACAGTTGCAAAGCCGCGGGGGTCCTGCTGCTCGATGCAACACAAGTCTTGATCTCCGCGCCCATGATGGAGAAGCACCTGGGCATCACCCCTACGAGACTCCTATACAACAAAGGGACTTGAGCTGTCAGGCCGGTTTGCCTCAGATCTTAGACATTGTTCGATAGTCTCTAGGTTGATCAGCTCTAGAGCATCTTCTGGGCTGTCAGGCTGTCAGGCTGGACAAGACCGAAAGCCTACACATGTGTCAACCCTCTGCATCTCATAGCGGGACTCAGCCATTGTGAAACGGGCTTCTTCAAGCTCACCCTCCAACAACAACGCGGGGTGATGTCTTAGCGCGCCTGCGAATGCACTTGCGTTGTATTCCCGGCATTGGCAGCTATGTCAACGACGAGATGGTTACCGTTACCGGGTTGAATTCATGCGCAACATCGTGCGGGAGGATCGCGGCGAATCATGGATCAGGGATCAAGTGCTGTCCAGGTGTCATGGGACTCGAGACTCAATCCTTCCATTCCCATCCTCATCCCGTTCCACAACAGATTTCTCCATCCTCACCCTTCCCTGGCCCCTGCCCCAGTCCCTGACAGCTTGGTGGATCCCAGCGTCTGTGCCCGGGTGCCTGGCAGCTTCTTTCACAAGAATTACTCTCTGTTGGGTAGTCAAAAATTGCTTGCAGCAACTTTATTTTTGCCTCGCGGGTGCCAGCTGGGGAATTGCGAATCCCTTGCTAGGTATGTACAGTTTGTTTTTGGTTTTCTTCACCGGCCGCCGGATCTGAGTAGCATCACAGACACGCCACCGGAGCCTCACAACACATCCCCATCGCATCTCGGACTCTTCCCGCTCCCGGACCCCACTTGCCGTGTTCTGCCCCTCCGATCTCCAGACTGACGGCCCATCTCCAAGTCCCATCCAGCCCGGGTCCTTGGTGGGGTTGCGGTTGCAGAGACCCTGACCGCTGCGCAAGGTGGTAAGATGGCAAGATGGCAGAGCCCGAGCATCAACCTCCCTCCACAACCCATGAATCCAAGCCGATCCCGTCCCAGCCTCACATCTTCCCTTCCCTGCTCTGCCTGTCCGTCCGTGAGCCATCTGCTCGTCATCGCATGCAGGCCCATTGCTCACATGCTCTTTCTCGCTTCCAGGGGATGGTACCCCGGTCGGCTTCACTTCAGGCGAACAGACCTCAGATCCAACGTTTTTAAGCTCAGCATTTAGCATCCCTGTCGTGATTTGCCCTCCCTTGACAGCTATGGTGTAAAGGAGGGTTTGATCGATCGCGAATCTGCATCGGACTTGGGTCCATAAAACAGCAGGTCACGTCCTCTTGGCACATCGCCAATGTTGACGAGGTGATGCGACACCGACCTGAGCTACGTAGTGATAGTGCTTGCATAGTAAACATGAGGCTCAGCCTCTGACCCCGCAAGTCCCTCACTAGCCGCCGTGATGCTTTGCTAACTGTCTGTTCAAGTATCTGATACGCCGTCGGGTCTGGAGAGAGAACACAAATTAGAGGTCAAGCCCCCTGTCACTCGGGTCGATCATGCAAGGCCTCGGCAGTTGAAGCTCGAGCCAACAGTACCCGGTCCCTGCCCTTCGCCTCACCGACGACACGACTTCCTGAGCCTCAGGAAGAAGGTCATCTCCCAGGGTTTCAACACAAAACACCTCACAAGCTGCTCACGATGTGCTGATGAGAAGGGACTTTTCCCCCTTTCTGCAGCCCCTGCCGAATGCTTTATTGCCAGCTGGCCGAGGATGGCCCCAGAAGTTGCATTGTCCTGCAGCTATCCTGTATTTTTTGCCCCTCTTTCGCCCTTCCGCGACCCCATCCGGCCCGCTTGAATGCGGCCAGGGACAGGGCCATCGGGTTGGGCCGAGCCATGGTGTGGTCCTCGTCGGCCCGGATCAGGAGAGGACTTTCATGATACCCTTCGCTCTCCTCGGGATTTGGACTCGAAGAGTAGTTCATTCGAGCCGATTTGCTTCGTAACATAACACAGCTGAGGGACCAGAACTCTGCGTCTTCCCGGTAAATCAGCAGATTCTTGGGCCAGATTCAATGTTCAGTGCTTACTCATGTGGCCGTTCGGTTCCCGACCATGTCTCCCTGCCGGCTGCCGAAAACCAGCTCACCCTATGCAGGACTCAACGTTGTTGGACAATCTGCCTGCAACTTCCCGTCTTCTACGTAGCTGGTAACAAAGAAGGGACGCCAGGGTTTGTTTTGACTCGCCTTGTTCGGCGATGTGGCTCAATTGTTCCATGCCACAAAGCCATTGCTTTATTGTTCTCGTCCTGGACATTGCATAGAAAAGCAAGCAACGGCCAGCTATGGGACAAAAGAAAACGCCACGTCTGAGTGATCAGGGAGTATCCCAAAGGCTGCTCCGTTTGGTTGCAGTAGAAGGACTTAAGAGGTGGAAAAGCTTCCGCGGTGCTGTAATTCGTTGAGTTGCTGCCCTCAACTGTGATGCCCGTTGAATATAATCACTTAGTGAGATCCGAAACAACCGACATCTGCACACTGGATCGAACTTCTAGACAGGAGAGTACAGGAAGCATGATGTCAGTGTATTATCATCCAGGAGAACACTGCACAGCCTATTGCCTCACTAAACCATATTTTCAGGACATTCTCGCGGACTCTGGAGTATATCGGTAGAGAGCCAGGATGCTACTCTGAACTAGTTAACTGTCAGGAACAACCGTATCGTCAGCAACAGGCACACAACTGAATGCTTCTCCGTGGAACAAGATGGCTGCATTTGAGTAGCTTCGCGGAAAGATGAGTAGGGAAAGTACTAGTAAAAACCAGCGTCAGCGAGTCCGCGGCGCTGCTGGTCCAAATGGGAGAACAACGTGGGCACGCCATCACTTCTAGAGCAGATTTAGGGCGTACTAGGTGTCCATGAAGCCTCGATGCTCTCCAAAGTCTCACCAGTCCCTGGGTATCTCATCCGTTAAACCTCTAGATTGTCCCTGAACGCCTCGGGCAGCAGCCTTTCCAGCCCAGGCTTAATCTGCACTGCCAAAGTCCACGAATGCCATCGATGCTGCTGCGTATGCCCGCCCATACTCCAATACCTCTCCATCCTCCTATGCCGTTTCTACAGCCCTCTCACCTCACCCTCCGCATCAACACCCCAGGTATTATCCAGCCTGCTGGCAATCTCCTCCGGCCCTAAAACACCCTTCCCCTGCTTGTATGCTCCTGGGTTTTGGTTCCCAGCGCCCAGTATCTCAGCCGCCGTCCCCCGGGTGTCCTTATCAGAGAAACCAGTGCACCACACAACCGCATCGACGGCCCCAACACTGCCATCTGACATCTGTAAACCGGTCTCGGTGTAAGCAACGGGTTCAACCCCGGCTCTCACTCTAACCTCCCCTTTCACAATAAGCTCTGTTCCGCCAATATCAACATAATGACCCCCCGCTCGTTCGAGTAAATGATGTGCCAGATAGGCATCAGGGTGTCTGCCGTCGTAGGCGGGAAACCCACCGTCGTTTAACACCTTGCAGCGATCCGATTCTTGGGCCGATAAAGAAGAGAGGAGGTTTTTGCCAAGGCCGGAGTCCACCCAGCAGGGGAAGGGTGTTTTAGGGCCGGAGGAGATTGCCAGCAGGCTGGAT
>JAAFKN010000611.1:0-11452 GCA_011800035.1 Thermochaetoides dissita | reverse complement strand
CTTCATCGCCATCGTCTACTTGCTGAGCTGACCTGGCACTAACCTTGCTTGCTCTCTCTTCGGCCCTGGGTTTGCATCTATTCCCGAGAACAGGATAAACGCTTGCACCGTCATGTGCTGGCGGGATGGGCTTGGGTGTTCCGGGGGAGGAGGCGGCGGCTGGCGGTGGGGTTGGTCGTGCTTATACTCTGGGTTTCTGATGGGGCTTTAAGTTATTTTGCTTGAAATACATTTCTTCTTTGTCGTCCTCGTTCTTCCTGACGTGGGTAAGGAAGGGTTTTCTGGTGAGCAAGCTGCTGACTGGCGCGATTTTAGATTGGTAGAAGATTAGGGCAATCGATTGAATCTTTCAGCGAATCCTCCAAGGGCCGAAGGCCCAGGGGCGTAGCTCGAAGCGGCCTGTATCATGGCTGGTAATATATGCTTGCATCTTTGATGACGAGGATGCAATGCTGTGTTGCCCTTGACAGCACACTTCTGTCGAGAAATGCCATGATGCAGGACCACAGGCCTACCCCTCAGATAGATTACTTCAATCAACCAATGATTTTGAGCTCGATACTGTCCCGTTTTCCTGTGCTCCTGTGATGAATATGGCTGTTTCAACGTCATTCATTCCCTGCGTCCCATCGAAGTCGCCAGTTTGGACCCGGTCATGACCGACAAGCCACCCTCCTAATCCTACTGGGCCGAGTCCACAACTTCTTTTTGAAGATGTCCCTCTCCACTCCAAGGGACGGTGCAAGAGCACGGGGGGTCCCTGGGCATGTAGATAAGGATGCTTTATCGAGGATACTCGATGGCTCAAGCCTGTCGTTTCTTGTTGAGCGCTGCACAGAGTCTCGGGTAGCGTCAATCGACTATACAATCGGTCATTCCTGATCACAGGGACGGTGATTGCCACTTTTGTGACAGTTATGAGCGCAGCGCTTATCTGACGCGGCCTGATGGGAGATGGGTTTCCCGTCGGACTGCTTGTCTTGCTGCTCTCCTTTGCAACGCGCTTATCATCAAGGCCAAGCTCAACACGCTGCGCACCCAGTGTGCCGCAGGGTTGTCTCTCGCAACATCACCATTGCCAGCGACATCTCCATTCTGATCAAGTCCGCGACAGAACGAGCATATCAATTACCACTGTAAAGTTCAATGGCCTTTTAAAGACCAACGAGTCTTCCTCCATCTATTACCAAAGAGGGTGATCACCCAGGAAGACTGGTTTGATTGGCACTACCGCCTCGACAGAGAGCGGGACATCAGGGAGTCCTGCGAACCCCCCGATAAGCTCGTCGTCTAACCAATGGGCGTTGCCTGGGGGGCGTACAAGGACCTTTATGCTCGATAAGTCAACCCGTTCTATGCGCAGTAAATTCGACCGTGGGTGGAAACCCTGGGTATCGACCAAAGATTTCAGATATTGAAGGCTTCGACGAGCAATGGACCTTGCTCAAGAAAGATGAGGACGATTTTCAAGAGTACTAAGCTCTGCTCAGGAACTGGGTCAACAACTGAATCGATCAAAACCGTCGTCGCGAGGCCGAGCGTATCGGCTTCGGATCATTTCCCCTTTGGAACAATACCTCATCATTTATGACATGACCCAGGAGGGCTTCGTTCGTGTGCCGATTACCGAGAGCTGAATGAAGGCTCCTGCCATTCCTCTCCTGCCTCTGCAGTCCTGTTTTTACTACAAGTGCAAACGCATCCGAAAAGCAATCGCCCAATAACACCCCTCTGGTGGAGCAATTCGGCCCATCGATGCAGAGGTTACTGTTGCATGTCGAGAGGGTTTCCAGCGTTGGATATGGAGGCAGTTAGACGTCACGACTTGCTTACCATCATTGGTCCCACATCATGCAACACGCCCATTAGGACTGCTGTGCCAGACGATCGAACGTATTGTCGTCCGGTGCCCTGATCCGCCGTACCCAAACACAGCATGCCAGGTGCCAACGACCCCGTGGGACTTCCAGAGGTCGTCTCTGGAAGAACAGCCCGTATACAGAGGATTGCAAGGACTATGCTAAGGTGGCTTATGCGTTCTGGGTGGAGGCGAGGATGACATCCCGCGGCCAGGAGAAGGATAGGCTTTGGCCTAGCAGCGGGCTAGTCGTAGGCGATTGTTCTTGAAGGATGCGGAAGGGCGTTATGGGGTGGTTTTTATCCGTCCAGGAGGTTCGGTTTCCCGTGGATTTTTCTGGTGAGATGGGAGGATAGGTTTAGAACTACTATTCCTACATTACCCAGTGTAGGGTGGCTTCTTCGAGATAGCCGGCTAGAATATACGAGTTATCTCGATGTTGATATGCCTGCTGTCACTTGTGTGCAGTATGCTTTATATCCATCCTCGTGAAGCATGACTGCGGCTCTTCTTCAGTGATAAGGCATGATCACACCTGAAGGAAAACAAATGGCAGAGAATCGTGTGCTATATCCGAGATCATACAGTACAAATTACACTCTGTGATCTTCCTGATCTCAATCCATCCACATCACCCTTCAACTCTCAATTTACCTCCTTCCATTCGATCCCCCTCTTCACCCCCTATTGTTTACAGAGGCTCCTTATTTCGCAAAATGCAAATCATACCCCAACCACTTCCTCCTCAGCACCTGCTGCACCGACATGCCCGGATACCCGTACGTCAGCGGAAGGAAGAACCACCAGCTCCAGGCCACTACGGCAAGGATCACCGCCGTAGCAATCCACGAGCCCATCAGACTCTGACCCGCAAATCGCTCGTGCGCAGTGATGTGTCTTTTCATGACCACGCCCCCCTTCTTGCCAGAGGAAGAGGACTTGGCCTGCTGAGCAGCAATCTCGTGCTCGGGGGCCTCGGGGCTGAAAATGAACTCGACCAAGGCGCCGGTGACGAGGGTTGAGGCGAGATGGGCGGGCAGGTAGTGGTGCAGGAAGAGCTGACGGCCCATGACGAAGAAGGGGAAGTAGTGAGTCGCCCAGGCAAGGAAGAAGAAGCCGGTGGAGTTGTAGAGGCGGGAGCGGGTGCCTGGAATAAGGTCAGCAACTGTTTACCTTGATAACACAAAAAGTGGGGTGAACTTACGGTGATCCAAAGCATCAATACCTCTCCTCAGCGAGAATTGATCGGCCAACACGATCCCCACATAAATGGCCAGCACACTGCTGGAAATCCACCAACCAACCGGGTTGCCCAGGAAATAGATCTGCTGCCTCGTCTCACTATTCGTCCAGAAGCTCACACCTCTAAGCAGGAAAGGCCACTGGTACGGCAACGAGGCATACGGATGGCTCGCCGTCAGCTGGTTATTATGCCAGAACATAGAGCGCTGCAACTCGAACCACTTTCTCAGGAACGGCAACGTCTTGACCTTGCGCTCGGGCTTCTCCCGACGCTTGTGGTCTGCGGGAAGTGACACAATGTCCTCGACTAACCAGACATTCGAGCTTGGCGCGATCTGCTTGTTACCGTTGATCTCTTGCTGGCGGTGGCCCCAGTCGGGGAGGGGCGTCGGGTGTGTCCACATGGCGACTTTGCTGGGATTGTGGATCAGCTTAAAGTGGCTGGAGATGCTCTTGAATTCCTGACCGGGCTTGCCGTGCTCGATGCGGACTTCGAAGAGGGTGTCGGCCGCACGGTCGCCGTAGGCCTCGTTGAAGGAGACAGTAGTGAACTCCTGGTTGGTGGGGTAGTAGGGCGAGGCGACGTCGTGAGACAGAAGGTAGGTATCAGTGCCGACGTGGCGCAGACGGACGAGATCGCGGTGCTTGACGTGGCGGCCGAGCTTAGGCTCCTCGAAGGGGCCAGCGGGGAGAATCTGCCACCAGTTGTTGGTGTCGTTGAAGGGATAGCCCGTGACCTGCTGGCCCTGGCTAGAGACACGGCCATCGTCGTACCGGAGAGGATAGCGGTCGGGATGGCTGTGCAGGTAGGCCTTGGTCTCCTTGTGCTTAATGGTGATGGTGTCCCAGTAGTCAATAGTGACAGCGTTGGCGAGCATGATATTGTCGCTGAGGGTCTCCTGGAACTCAGGGGTCATGAAGTCATCGCCAGGGCCGGAGCGGGTCAGGATGGAGAAGTGAACCTGGAACCAGAAGAGGTAGAACATGAAAGGCATGAAGATCAGGCCGAACGCGCGAGCAGCAAAGTGCTTGCCGAACTGGGGTAGAGTGAGAGCACCCTTGGGGCGGTTGATGTTCAGAAGGTCCCAGAGATCGATGCAGACGGCCGAGCCGATGGTGATGAAGGCGAACAGACCAACATACTTGGTGGAGATGTCGCAGGACAGGGCGAAGCCGGTCAGGATCAGCCACTTCCACCACTTCCTCGAGAAGGGTTCGTGGCGAAGCTTGTAAAACTTGATGTAGCAGAGCAAGCTGCACGCCATGGCGAAGACGAGGGTAGCATCGAGCAGGATCAGACGGGTCTGGCCGATGTGGGCA
Organism: Thermochaetoides dissita; assembly: GCA_011800035.1. Classification (NCBI taxonomy): domain Eukaryota; kingdom Fungi; phylum Ascomycota; class Sordariomycetes; order Sordariales; family Chaetomiaceae; genus Thermochaetoides; species Thermochaetoides dissita. Next base: position 7,032 of record JAAFKN010000611.1, on the reverse strand, counting down.
TTGTCGAGCAGAACTAGGCCAGAGGCCAGAATGCAAGCCGGCAGGCTGTAGCCAGACTCCCACATGATCAAGAAGACCACCGAGACTGTGAGGGAACCGAGAATCGCAGGCAGGGCGCGGAAGGCGACATAGGGCACCTTATTGATGAGATAAGGATCGCCGATATTGTCAAAGTGGAAGTGGCCATCATATCCAACCAGCCAGCCCATAAAGGCGAACAGCAGCTTGCCAAGCGGGGGGTGCACATCGAAGAAGTATGTCCTCTGGAGGTAGTATGAGGCGAACTGGGGAGCGTCAGCATGGCTCACAGAGTGTGTAAGATCGCGGGATAGCAACCTTGCCGAAGTGAACCTCGTCGAAGACGACCTGATCAGGGTGGCTGATGCCCCAGAAGCGGGTGAGGAAGGCCAGGGCAGTGATGACGGCGAAGGCAACCTTGTAGTCGAGCTCTGAGCCAGCAGGAGCCTTAGCTGCGGCAGCTTCTTTCACGAGCTTGTCAAGCTCAGCGTCCGAGGCAGCACCATCTTTTGAGTCTTTCGTCTTTTTGGGAGCGGAAACCACATTCCGCTGGCGCAGAGCGCCTTGAGGCGCTGGAGAGCCAGCCATGACAGGTTCGGATCTGGAGGGGCGGGTGTTAGCTGGGTTAGCTTAGGATGAGATTCGAGAATATCATCAATTGGCGGAGACCAGCAGTCAAACATGGGGGAAATATGGTTCAAGCTATCCGGTTGTATCTACTCGGTCAAGCGGTTGGGAATCACAGGGATGGAAGGTCATACGAAGCAGGAGAGAAGACGGACACGAGTCGAGCGCACTCACCTCGGTCAGATGTTCAGCAGATGACGTAGGAACTCCTCGAAATCACAAAGGAAAAGAAAGGAAAGACACAGAGAAAGAGATGATTAACGACAGTCGAGAAGTAGAAGACCGGCGGTGTACAAACAAACAACAGAGCGAAAATTGGGTATAGTTTGGTGGTGATGTCGCGTCAGCGGCTGACGACGAGGTTTGGAATTGGGACATGAACCCCTTTAACACTGCATCCGGCCGCGACAGGGCTGACAGCCAACGTGTGAAGCTTTGGCTCGGTCTTGGCTCCACTGCTTTTTTTCTGGCCACCTGTCGCAACCTGGAACCTGGGTCGAGCTTGGGCCACATTTCGGCCCTGGCGTCGCATCGTGAGGCTGGTGGGGCAGCTTTGGACCCCTTGTTGCCAGATCGAGCCTCATGAAAGTCCTCGTCTCGTTTGACATCGAATTTTTCATGTGCATCTCATCGTTGGGTTTTATCTGGCCCCCAATTTAATCCTGAGAAAACTTAAAGATACTGAGATTTCTCCTGAATTACCACAGATCCACAAACTTGGAGGTTATGACTTCATCTATCTCCTACAGCTAAGCGTTTGGTGCTCCTTCGGAGAGTTACCATGTACTTGGTACTTCTCCCTTATCCAACAGCGGAAGCCACAAAATGTCAGCTCAGGATATGGAGCCTGATGCCCCGAGGAAGATCCAGGGCACATGAATTCAGGGTATCAATAGATGGAGAACAGAAGAAGGATCACAAGCAACAGTGGGCGGACTATTAGGAATATCAACTTTTACGCGTGACCGTACTAGGTAGAGCTACCCTAAGCTCCTGCTACTGGCCAGCAGCCCGTTTTGCCAAGCTTCAGCCCCATTATGGGGACCGTGGATGGATGGATCGCGGGGTTGGAGTCCCGACCCGCTCTGGGACTCCTCCATGGAAGGGCCCCTCTATTCCGCGATCCGAAGAACGGAGCAAGCCAGCACAAGGTTAGCAGCGGAACCCGCAGTGCAGTGCAAAATCACGCCCGTGGAGAACCGGAGACCTGCATTCCCTTCTCCAGCTCGGTATTGCTGAGACTTCTCCATGTTTCCTGCGCTGGCTGCCACCACCACTAGGCGAGCTCTTCCTGTCTTCATCCGCTCCTCTCCAACAAAAGCCTTTACTTTGAGTCTCGGTCGGACCGTTCGATTCAGCTCCAACATGTCTGCTACTCCAGTCTATACTAAGAACGCCGCTCCCCGTATGTACCCTCCTGACTTGAGCTGCCCGGTGCCGGCTGGCACTGGCTGCTCTTATGTTTTCATGTTTTGATATGTGATTTCTGACTAACACCTCACAGCGGCTGGCCCCTACGTACGTCTTCCTGAGCTCTCCTCAACCCAATGATGCAAGGCAAGCCCATTTGTGATACTCATTCCCCTTTAGTCTCAGGCCATCAAGACCCCTACTGCCATCTACTGCTCGGGTCAGATCCCCTGCGACCCTGAGGGCAACCTGGTTGAGGGCACCATCCAGGAGAAGACTCGCCAGTGCATCAGCAACTTGAAAGCTGTCCTTGAGGAGGCCGGCTCGTCCATCGAGAAGGTCGTCAAAGTCAACGTCTTCCTCGCGGATATGGGTGACTTTGCTGTGAGTGTCCCCTCTTTCAAGGCCCAATTGGTTCATGAAAGTTTGCTAATTAGGGTTTCAGAGCATGAACGAGGAGTACGCCAAGTGGTTCACTCACAAGCCGGCGCGCAGCTGCGTCGCTGTCAAGCAGCTGCCCAAGGGTGTGGACGTTGAGATTGAATGCATTGCTCTTCCTTGAAGGAAGTTATGGGGCCAATGGCTGCGTGGAGAAGGGTAAATATCTCAATCAAAAAGTTCACCGCATTTTCCAAGTATTTTATTTGTAATTGTTGAGGTTTGTGATGCTGTTGTGGTGAGCGTGTCTGCGGGAATCATCACAATCGGAAGAATCGGCATGACGGTGGGGCTTCACCGAAGCCATGACGAGGGATGGTCCGGTCTTACATTAGTATTCTTTCCACGACTCATCGAGAAAGCGTGAAGTTCCAGGATTGGGAATTCTCCCGACGGCGTCAAAATCCTGAGTATATATCGCCGTCGGGAGAATCCAATACGGCTGAGCAAGTGATGTTGCTCCCACAGCTCGCAGCCTTTGATTGGCCGCCCACTCAATGAGCCTTGAGTGAGGGGCTGCGTCACATTCTGCTCACGACTACATCACCTGCAATCTATCTTCAGGCTTGCTGGGCTGTAGCTAGCAGCCCAATCCCTATGCTTGTCAGTTGACGGCGACGGAGTGCAACAATCGCTGGAGTTACTGCCAACGTACTGACCGTGCTTCATTCACGAGTCATGTCACCACCAACAACCGTGGCTCACAACCGGGGCGATACCCAAGAGAGCTTCACATCACGTTTTTTTAAGGTACATCTCCTCAAAAGCTATCCGACTCAGGTCACTGCCGCTTGCCTCATCCCCCTAGCAAAGAGCTGTGGTTTTTAGAAGAACTCCAGGCAAGCTAACATCATAGCCAGTTCATCCGAAACCCGATAACCTTCATCATAACCTCCCTCTACTTCATCAGCTTCCTCGTCTCCCTCGCCCTCGTTGACCTGCGCAACACCGCTCGTCGCGAACACTACCATGGCGAGCAGAACCCCCGCCGTATACCGAGCTGGTTGCATCGCATCATCTTCTACCGGCCGTCTCGATCCACTAATACCGACCGAAACGCTTCAGGGGTTTCATCTGGGCAGGGGCTCAATGATGAGGCATCTGCAAGGAGAAGGGTAACTAGGGGCGATGAGGATGATGATTACTATCACAGCCACCAGAGAAAGTTGCTGAGGATGGAGACAGAGGAGGCGTTTGAGATGAGACGCTGGGTAATGGCTGGGTTAGTAGTGATCAGTTTGGGGTTGATGTGGATAAGTTGGAAGCTTGTGAGTTTGGGATCGGGGGTTATTAGGGCTCTACTACGGTCTTGATGATGAGAAACAGTTGAACTATGGTCACCGGATTGAACATACACTCATCTCATTGCTCACGTCGAAAGCAGAACGCCAGGCCCCCAGCAGTACTCTACGACGGCCTCCCCTGTCCCTTCTCCTCCGAACAATCCTCCTCCCGTCGCCAAACATACCTCATCTCCCAAACACCCGTCCCAAACTCCTCGAACCATACTTCCTTTCCCTCCGGCCTAAAGCCTTCCCGTTCATACAACCTTCTCGCAGCTGTCAACTCCCTCATTGTCGACAACCTACACTCGTGAAACCCTCTCTCTCGCACAAACCTCATCGCCTTCTGAAGTAACGCACTCCCAACACCCTGTCCGCGAAGAGACTGGTCAATGATGAAGCATCTTATGCGAGCCACGCCGGGTTGGCGTTCAACTTCTCCGTCGACGTAGATCACGCCTACGATCTCTCCTTCAGCATTGCCTTGGCCAACATCATCAACATCCCCAGAGCTCGAAGAGGAAGCTCTAGGAGAGAGAACTGCCGACCACACCTCATTCACTGGCTGACCCAACCTCGTCAAAAGGTCTCCAATTCCGATTGCCAGCTTCGCCTCGAACAAACGACCCCAGCCCGTTAGGGAGTGGTAGAAGGCCAGATGCATGGAGAGTGTGCGGCCTAGGAGACCAGGACGGTAGCCGGTATGGATGGTGATGCGTTCTGAGAGCCTTTTGGTGGGACATTGGGGTATGGCGATTGTCTTCTTCTCGTCAAAAGAAGCTTTGGCGGTGAGATTAGTGGTTTTGCTGGCAGGTGCGGCTTGGGTGGCGCCGGTGAGGGTGAGGAAGGTGCTCTTGGCTACAGAAAGAGACTGTTCCTCGGAGAGAACACTTGCTGGGGATAAGCTTTACGAATGTTCTTGCTGACCTGGGATGTAACAGGGTGCTTTTACCTTCCTGTCATCTTAAATGTCTAAGTAGGCGTAAGGATATACCAGAATCTTCATCCACTATCGAGTTGACGAGTTGGAATTATCTGGGACGATTCTCTCCGCTTCCTGAAGAACTCGGCTTCAAAATCGATCCATTCCTCTTTTGAAAGCAAATGTAACTCTAGAGAACTTCAATTAACCTGATCCTAAAATAAGAACGTTCTCTTTTCTCCTTTTAGCTTGCTAAACTCTGTCAGTTCCGGCTCCATCTCCTTGTCAACAATAAGGCGCCGTCCCACCCACTTCTCCTCCATGATTGGATCGTCAACTTGCTGCCAACAGCAGCCTCCCGAAGCCATCGCAGCCACATCCCGATCGGTTCGGACCGCTCGGCGATCGGCCCGAGAAAATGCTGTCGTCCGGGTTTCGCATGGAGCAATCGATTCGGCCGACTCCGTCTGCCGAGTTTATCGCGCCCGCTCGGATTTTTGCTCGTTCTCAGCGCACACACATCATGACCGAAGCCGGGATTGCTCGCCGCTCGCTCAAGCCCCGATTGGAAGTCGTTGAGGGAACATCGGGGGAGAAGCGTAGCTTCGATCGCTCGGTCCCAACCGATCAATTGGATAAGTGAACCTCGTTTTGTGCTGTTTGAGAAGCTCTGAGCTCGACGGAGGTGATGAAACCGAATGGGTTCGTAATACCAAAATCTGCGAGTCCTTGCGGGGAGCATGATGCGGATTACGTCAGATCGCACCAAATCATTCGAGTGCGCTCCGGTACTGGAGGGTCGATATCCAACCTCCTTGCCTGCCAATGCAGCGGAAGGATGCCTAAGAAGAGGGAGAGTATCATGGAAGATGACGGTGTATGGCAGAACCGAACAGCGGTGGCGTTGGTATCGCTCTCGACGCTCCGGGCTCTTCCCAGCGCTCCGGGGATGAAAGGATGGGTGAGATGTGGTGGTTAAATGCCTAGCTGGTGAGTGAGCGCCGATTTGCTTCGCATCACATTTGCGCTGCTTACTCGGTGCACTCACTGCAGATCATATACCCCAACAGGCAGTCGATCTTTACACAGACTGTTCCTCCCATCTCTATTGCTTCAGCCAGAACCAACATCAGCGACCATGCCTAGCCGCAGGGGCAAGACCACCGTCGCCTTGCTGGCTACGAGTTATGTCCTGTCCCTAAGTCTCATTCCGGGGACAGAAAGGTTTAACTTCTTGGGTCTCTTCCTGCCTCTCTGGGCGGTGAAACTGCTATGCGAAGTGGTTTATGATGTGTTCTTGTATCCTCTGTGTTTTTCCCCTTTGCGGTAACTGCCCGGCCCTGGAGGCAATTCGATGTTTATGGGGCAAACAAGCAGACTAATCAAATCAGTGACTGGAGAGCCGCATATCGATCGGTATGCCTTGACCTTCCACACGCCCACTTCATCTCATAGCGAAGAATGTTGATGCTGACTCCCTCCTAGGTTGCTGGCCATTCCTAATAATGGAATCATCCGATACCTTGGCCCCTTCAATCGAGAACGCCTGTTCCTAGCGACCCCAGAGACCCTGGCTGATGTTCTTGTAAACCGCGCTTAAGACTGGGAGAAGCCTGAACACTTCCGAACCAACTTTGGTCAAATTCTCGGCTTCGGCCTCTTCTTCGCTGAAGGCGACCCCCATCGCATCCAGCGCAAGGCGTTGACGCCTGTGTTCAAGTCTCGCCACATCCGCGACGATCTGTACCCCATCTTTTAGGCCAAGGCGTGCGAGTGCGTGACAGAGTTAACCAAACACATCAGCACGTGGCACAAGGATGCTGGGGTTCGAAAGCGCCGGGAAAGGGCGACCCTGTCAGTGGAACGGTCGAGGCTTCAGGTTGGGCATCTCGCGCGACGCTGGATATCATCGGTGTTGCGGGGCTAGGGCACGATTTTGAGGCCTTGAAAAGTCCGGAGGGGGAACTCATCCAGGCGTACAGCAAGATTTTTGCGCCGAGTTCGCACAGCTGGACATTGTTTATCTTGGGGATGATCCTCTCTCCGTGGGCGGTGTCTTTGGTGTCGCTGAAGGCGAATAGGGATATCAAGGCTGGTGTCAAGTCCGTTCGCAGTGTGTGTCGGCAGCTGATCAAGGAGAGGAAGCTTTAGCTGGTGATGCAAGGAAAGCTGACGGGCGTGGATATCCTGTCTGTCACTCTCCAGTCGGACGCGTTTAGCCATGACACAGAGGCCCTCGTCGATCAGCTGATGGCCTTCCTCATCCCAGGCCACGAGACGACGGCTGCGGCAATGACGTGGGCAATCTACCTCTTGGCAATTCACCCCGAAATC
>JAAFKN010000610.1:0-11457 GCA_011800035.1 Thermochaetoides dissita | reverse complement strand
TGATTTGGGGGATTTCCTTACTTGGCATGCTAGTCACGTTTCGGGGGTGGGGTTGACTTAGGGTGTACAACTTGGAGTGTGATGCATTTTGTCTATCTACGTGTGATGTGATGGGTTTCTTTTTGCGATTTGGTACCTATGGATGGATGGGTGGATGGGAATGGCGTTCAGATGGTTGGAATGGGATGCTTGTTTGTTTGGTTTGTGCTGTTCATTCGAGTCATTGTGATGCCATGTTATTCTTCCTGGTTTTGAAATGAGGTTTAATCTTTAGTGATGATATTTGCGGAGGGTACGGAATGGAATGTTGGTTGGTCGGTGATCTGGATAACTTGCTAACAGTTGGGACCGGGAAGCAGGATGATGGGACGGGATGGAATGGGTAAGCTTCAAGCACATTCCGTGCTTGCCGGTGTTGGCTTCGGCAGGTAGATGGGCATGAACCAAGTGTAAATATATGGTGATGATGAGTTCGTGGATGGATGGGTTGTAAATAGATACACCCTTTGACATCTACGTCGTGCTGTGATGGCTGCTTGATGACTGTGACGGATCAACTACTAACCCTCCCCGCCAACAGCTCGATCACTCAGAATTTCTCTCTACATACCCCCCACATCGAGATCGCCACCCAACTTACCGGAACTTCTTACAAGAATGGAGTTTTGGACCCCAACTGTGGCTCATCTGAACTTGCCACTGCAGTTGGGCCCAAGACCGTGTTCTGGGTGCTTGCTCTTTCCACATATCCAGAATCGCATTATGCCAGTTAGGGAACGGGCAGTTTGCATAGTATATCTGTAGTTGGAGTCCGTCATTCAGAGAGATGGGGGGTAAGAAGGGTGGCGTTCATGTTTGCTAAGCTAGAGTTTGTGTTCAGCCTACTCTGCTATGGTGCTTCTCCGAGCATTTCGATTACGGCATTGGGAGATTATCGCCACAATTCCATTGCTTTCTCATCTCCCTGACTCGCAAATTAGTCATACGATGGCTGTAGGCCTGCTATGCAACGGCATAAAGGGAAGATCTTCGGATGGATGCAACGCTCTCTGCAGCGCAGCACATCAAAAGCGGGCGACACACCGATGCATCTATATAGTGCAGTACTATCCTGAAACTGGGCTGAGTGGTGATCCGTGTAATAAATAAATGCCGTCTCTATTCCTAGGCGAGTCGGGCATTTCACCCGGTTGGATGATTGCGTTACTAGCAAGTCTTGTATTGCTCTTACAGTATTCCTCTATGCTCAGTTTGCCCGGTCTTACGCAGATCCAGCAAGTCAAATCTGGAGATTATCAGGCTTGAATATATGGCTTACTGGTTTGCAGATCAAAAGGTCACCAATGTTCGTTAGATACATCTGAGGCTTTCTCCCTCTACTGAAGGAACATATAGCCAGCACCGACGCTGACAAGCCCAGGAACGGTCCGCCTCCGGGAACTTCGTTCCCGAGTGGCTTATCCATTCCCTACAGTAACCTCTCCTGTTGGGAAATACCACAGCATACCCCAGCTGTGGCTAAAACATCAACAATGATCACAAACAGACCGTCTGTAGACCTCACAACTGAATGCCACTCTGACGATTACGGACGGCACAGCAGGTAAAATGGGACTGTGTCCGGTCACCAACGGACCCGAAAATGTGGCTTGCAGAACGGAATCGGACTCGGGGCCTGGTTCCTGGGTCCTGGGGTTAGGGCGACAGAGATCGGACGTTGGGGGTTGGTGTGGAGGTTAGGGGCCTCATTATCAGGCCTGTTTCCTCTTAGATGGATGACGATGATCTAGCCCTACACTTGACAGGAGTTACCAACAAAGAGTGTCCTTTCTTTTTTTCCTAGAAGTAGATTACATTCCAGCCTCCTGCAATTCACATCTGGTCTTGCCATGACAAAAGAAATAAGCCTTCTGCCCATCTTGGAACACAAGTTCCTCTCCGAAACAAAAGCTTTCATCTCACAGAATGGGAATAACTCATCTCTACAAGGTACATGGGTAGTTGGACAGCCGTTTCGGGACAGCCGACGAGTTGGGTGAATAAGTTCGGGAATCCAATCCCGTAAAACTGCTGCATATGTGCAAAGGATACTCCATTAAGATGACCAGCTTTCTTTAGAAATTGCCAGCTCATTCTCCAAACAGACCGACAACCTACACATGATACTATCCTCCCAAAAAATCGCCCTACATATATCAATCAGCGTATCAATTGGTGGCTCTTTGGTCGCTTCATTGTCAAGAAGGACCTGAAACAGCGGTGGTGGCTGAGCGAGCTGCAATGCACGGCATGAAGGTTTGATACACAGCCACACGGGATATGTTCAAGGCTTCACTTCTTCACCTCTTGAATGCCGTCTTCGCGTCTCACATAGCGTGAGAATAGAATCCATCTCCAACTTCCGGCATATACGATTACCTGCAGTATCTTGTGGCACTGGTCTAGAAGGGGAAGCGGCTCCATCTGCTTGGTACCACAGCACGGAGATAGACTCGAATGCAGGACGTGACTTTGATATTGAACCAACCAGAAACCAAACCTCCAATCTATATTAAGGACACATGTCATTACAAGCCCTCCCTTTCTCCCATTCTACCTCTGCAACGTCCCCACGCCGCCAACAGTAATCATCTTCGTAACCTGGTACTCCCCAATGCCATACAACGACCCCTCGCGACCAAATCCACTCTCCTTAACACCACCAAACGGTGCAGCCGGGTCCGAGATCAGCCCAGTATTGACGCCGACCATGCCAACCTCAAGGTGCTCCGCGACGCGATGCACGCGGGCAACATCCCTCGAAAAGAAGTACCCAGCCAGACCAACAGGCGTGGAATTCGCCATCTTGATAACCTCCTCCTCCGTATCAAACGGGAACAATCCCGCCACGGGACCAAACGTCTCCTCGCTCGCCATCGCCATCTCCGGCGTCATGCCGGTAAGCACAGTCGGCTGGAAGAAGTTCGGCCCCAGATCAGGCAGCGTATGCCCGCCGAGCACAACCTTCGCGCCCTTCTCCTTCGCGTCCTGTACATGCCGCTCAACCTTCTCCACCGCGCGGTGGTGAATCAGCGGGCCGTGCGTGACACCGGGCTCAAACCCATTACCTACGCGGAACTCGCGCACCTTGGCGGCAAATTTCTCTGCAAACTCGTCGTAGATGCCGCGCTGGACATAGATGCGGTTGGCACAGACGCAGGTCTGGCCCGACGAGCGGAACTTGGAGGCAATGGCGCCCGCGACAGCGGCGTCGACGTCGGCGTCGTCGAAGACGATGAAGGGCGCGTTACCACCCAGCTCGAGGGAGAGCTTTTTGAGGGTGCCGGAGCACTGCTTCATAAGCAGCTTGCCGACGGGGGTCGAGCCGGTGAAGGAGACTTTGCGGACGGTTGGGTGGGTCGTGAGGACTTCGCCCACCTCGGGGGTGTTGTCAAGCGCCGTGATGACGTTGACTACGCCCTTGGGAATGCCGGCGCGGTGGGCTAGTTCGGCCAAGGCAAGAGGGGTGAAGGGGGTCTCGCCTGGAGCCTTGCACACCACGGTACAACCGACGGCCAGGGCCGGTCCGACCTTGCGGGTGATCATGGCTGCGGGGAAGTTCCAGGGGGTAATGAGACCGCAGACGCCGACGGGCTCCTTGATGGTGAAGACGCGGTTGCCGGGGACCGAGGACGGGATGGTGTCGCCGTAGATGCGAGGAGCCTCCTCGCTGAACCACTCGAAGAAGTTGGCCGCGTAGACGACCTCACCCTTGGCATCAGCTGTCGGCTTGCCGTTCTCCCAGGTGATGAGAGTGGCCAGGTCGTCGGCGTTCTCCATCACAAGCTCGTACCATCTCCTAAGCAGCTTGGAGCGCTGGCGCCCCGTGAGGTGCCGAAACGACTCGAAGGCCTTTGCGGCGGCCTCGATGGCATTCTTGGTGTCCTGGGCATCAAACTCGGGGCAGTTGCCGATGTACTTGCCCGTCGAAGGGTCTATGCGAGTGAGCATACATGAACCATAGTATTTTTGTTCTTTATTTTTGGCATACCATGGACATCAAACGTCTTGCCCGACTTTGCTGGCACCCACTCGCCATTAACGTAGGCCACACCCTGCTTGAAGAGGGACGGGTCCCTGAGCTAGACAGACTGCGGGTTAACCTCCGTCTCGGCAGCGCCGGACAGCACGGTGTGAGACAGTATGGATTGTACCTTGGGAACACTCATGGTAGAGGATAGATGGCGAGAGTAGGGAAGCGACACAATAGGCAGAGCAGACCGCCGAAACTGAGACTGAGACCTGGCTGCAGCCCGCGAGACAGACACAAGAGTCTTTTGTAGCGGCGCCATCTTGGAGTCTGTGGCAACGGACCACGGGATAGTTGACTAGCCAGGTGGGTTATACAATCGGGAGCGACTCCGCCGAGGTGGGGGAACGGTTGCCAAGAGGCCTGGAGCGAGGTTGCTTGACGGCTTTTTGCTCGTCTTTGTACCCGGGAACCCCGAAGCCCAGATCCTCGGGATTGATGGGGCCCCTCAGGCTCTCAGCAATCTGAGATGCGGGGGATTTGTTGGCTGCAGCATGCAATTGAGTGCCCCACTCAAGAATTCTTCTGCGACTGCCAGTTGACGGCGGCTGCACCAGGCACAATCTCTAATCCTCCTCCCACTGACTTGTGGACTAGAGATGCAGGATCTAGTCGCCGTCGCTCCTGCAACTTGGGATGACGTCGTAGGGTCGCGGCTGCTGAGCCGCGGTTCAGTTCCCTTGTCGATAATCGGACGAGGGCGCACGGACCAACGGCCAATGGCGGGGTAATGTCGGAGGGTGCTGCCGCCTACCATCGGCAACATGCAGCCTCCAGAATTGCGGGGTTGACGACAAAGATAGCATTTCTTGCGATCGATTGGAGTTAAGCATGAAGGGGACTCTGGATTATGGCATTCATTGGTCATGGAAATTCAGGCAATGGCTTGCGTCTCAACTTCAAGTCGGGCTTTGGGTTTGGTTCTCGTCTGGTTGTCAGGTTTCCAGCGGACCCGCCCCCGCATGGTTCCACTAGCCACATCTTATCACCCTGCTGGACAGTGCAACACGGGGCGATCTTCACTGTCCGTCCAATAACATCAACTTCGACTTCCCATTTTTGAAGCTTGACTCCTTCGACATGCTCTCTGATCAAGCAAAATCGAAGATTCTGTGCCGTTTAGTTTGAGCCCCAGACCTGATCAGTTGAGGCACACTCAATTCAAGTGCATTCGCCGACCCCGGAGAGTACAATGACCATAAGAGCAGGCAAGCCATCCGAGTGGTTGGCCCGGCAGACTCCGCGCCGTTCAGCGTCCAATGTTTCACCCAGCCATCGGCCCTAGAGCAAACTCATGACTTTCTGATCGATCCCGATGGTGTCCGGTCAAGTGGTAATAAGGCAATTGCAGCCGGGTCATGTCTAGGTAAGGTTTCAAACGCCGCAAGACACCCTCAGCCTCCTCCAGTCATGAGAAGAAGCGGTTGAAAAGAGTAGTTGGTCCGCAAGTGAAGGCCGAGATGATCTAGGAAGCATCACCTGCTTCCTATCTCGCATGCTGGCGGTTCTTTGCATCTCTCTAACTTCATAAGCCATGTATCGTGTTACAGAAGCTCCGCTGGGAAGTTGGATCATGGCCGATCGTCCCTTTCAGGAAGCTGTGGCAATCCGACGGCGAAGCGCTTCCCATTGCGGCTTTGGAAATTGCTTGAAGGTGCTTCAAATGGCAACATGAAGAGAAGCAATGTGGATTAAGAGTTCTAGAGTCTAGGTGGGTATATGGTTGGGCATGTCCCCGGTTGGAAGTCCGAGTCACAAAATTGCAGGTTCACTCACCAGGATGAAGCTTCTCTTGCTTTGTGTCACGCTTGGCCCTTCTTTGGTTTCCTCTCAGTTTGATGTCCCCGCTACTGCGCCCAGGAATGATGTTTTCGAAGCTTTCGTGAGCTTCAGCATCGAGTTCTCCAGCTTGCCTGACTATGCTGGTATGGCATCAAGATTCTGGTAGTTCTCACCTAGACACACGGCGTTGATACACCTTAGGCAATATTTCAAATCCAAACACATACTCCGACAACCTTCTTGAGAATATCAGAATCATATCTGGAACCAAACCGTACGTCCGCGTAGGCGGCAACACCCAGGATTACGCCCTCTATGATCCATCACTTCCCTATGCCCTCTATGGCATCATCAACCCCCAGCGCTCTCCCGACTACCCGACTACCGTGACCATCGGTCCATCTTACTTCGAGTCATACAGCACCTGGGAAGGTGTCAAGTTCTCCCATGGCTTCAATCTAGCACTCGGCGCAACAACTGAGAGCGGCTGGCAAACTCTCCTCGACACCGTCCCCCTGGCCTGCAAGACCCTTGGAGGAGGGAAGATGTATTACTGGACCTACGGGAACGAGCCGGATCTGTATGCCATCTCAGCCCAGGGGCCTGTGAGAGACCCCCTGTCGTGGACTGAGGAAGCCTACGTTGAGCAGTGGCTCAATGGGACGAGGACGATCAAGGTTTTGATTGAGGAACATTGTCCTGAACTGACCGAGAATGATGTCTACGGCTTCCTAGCTCCAGAGTTTGCTATGACTACAAACCCCTTGAAAGCTCCAAAAGCGTGGGCAACTGGGCTGAATGAGGATAAGAGCGTTAAGTTGTTCTCTAAGCACAAGTCCGTCCTCCCCCCCCCCCTTCGTTGGACCAGCTGATGCTGACTTGTGACAGCTATATCAGCGGCGCGGACACTCCCGGCGTGACCCTGCAGGGCACGCTGCTCAATCATGAGGTAACCAAGGCCTCAGTTGACGCGCACGTATCCGAGTATAACTCCATCGTTTCCTCTTCTTTAGACTCAATCCCGCCCCTCATCTTCGGCGAAACCAATTCCCTCTATAACCAAGGCCGTCCAGGGCTGTCGAACACCTTCGGGGCAGCCCTCTGGGTCGTCGATTTCAACCTCTACGCTGCCTCAGTTGGCTTCAAGCGTGTACATATGCACATGGGCACGAACTATCGTGTACGCCTCTCCTTCTTGACTGTGAGAAGTCATGCTAACATTACAGTACGCCTCCTGGCAACCAATTACCACCTCCCTCACCCCCCTTGGTACAAAACCCCCCTACTACGGCAACATCTTCGTTTCCGCCGCCCTCGGCAACCTCCTCACCTCCCGCGCAACAGTCGTCGAACTCCCCATCCCGGACTCCATCTCTTCTTACCCCGCAGCCGCAGCCTACGCCATCTACACCTCTCCCAGTCAATGTTCCTCCGACCAGGCAACCTTAACTCGACTCGTCTTCCTTAACCTCCAAGGCTACAACACCACCGTTGACGGGGAAGGCCTCATCCCTGTGCAAGAACCCCTCGAGCGAGGCTCCCAAACGTTTGTGTACACCCTCCCCACGGAGGTCGTCCCTCCTGGGACACGCCTCAGAGTGAGGAGACTCATGGCGAACGGGAGTGATGCCATTACTGGCGTGACGTGGGATGGATGGAGTTATAATGCTGAGTTGGATGAGGGGAGGCCGGTGAGGTTGGGGAATGTTACGACGGGGGAGACGGTTGTGGTGAGGGAGGATGGGGAGGTGGAAGTGGAGGTGTGGGATGCGAGTGCTGTTTTGGTGGAATGGGAGTTAGTGAATAGGAGGAGACAGAGAGGGTGGTTTGGGTTATGGTGAGGAGTTGGTGAACAGGAAGTGGTTTCTGGCGTGGTTGTGATGAGATGGCCTGTGGTGAGGAAGACATGGGATATGAGATGAAGATATGAAGGATGAGTCTCGGACAGCATACTTAGCATCAGATATCACATCAGCTGGAAACTTGCCCATAAGGTCCATTGATGATCAAGATATCACACTTTTTTATTCAGCTCTTTGACTTAGAGCTGCGATGATCTTCTGACCGAGGTATCATAATCCATCTTAGAGAGAGTGAGGTTTCCAGCTCAGGTATCAATTGCAGCAGAGAACAGACTCCGAAACACCATCCCAGACACCCAGAATAAAAACGAGATTAGGAAAAATATTTGTACAAAAAAGAAAAGAGATATCATTATCATCACCTCTCATCCCGATATCCAATATCCTCCCCTCGCTCCAGTCCCACCAGGGGTCGAGCCTTCATCTCTCCCCATCTCCCCTCCTCAAAACCAACCCCCATTTCACTCAAACATACCGATTCAACTTACGAAAAGCCTGCGTCCTCGGGGTAAAAGGCGGCAATTGCTCTGCCTCTTGCTGCTGCTGCTGCTGATGCTGCTCTTCACCTTGCTTCTGCTCCTCAGATGACTGGGCCCTAGGTGTCATCTCCACATCAATACCCTTGGCTGCCCTCCTCCGCTTCTTCTCCCTCTCCCAGCGGATGCTGATGGCAAACAAGGACTCGTCGTCGTCGAGATCATCTTCGGGGTCGCGAGGTTCGTCGAGTTTCTTGTCGGGGATCATGGCCCAGATTGCGAAGGCTGTTTGGAGGAGATAAACCGTCCTTCATTGAATGTTAA
The DNA here is from genome assembly GCA_011800035.1 of Thermochaetoides dissita. Taxonomy (NCBI): domain Eukaryota; kingdom Fungi; phylum Ascomycota; class Sordariomycetes; order Sordariales; family Chaetomiaceae; genus Thermochaetoides; species Thermochaetoides dissita. Next base: position 2,944 of record JAAFKN010000610.1, on the reverse strand, counting down.
TACCAAATCAGTCGAAGATGGTGTGTGTGTATATGTGTGTGTGGGGGGAAGGGGGGAGAAGAGGGGAGAGAGAGCTTACAGAAGAAAAACGGTACAGGCCAGTGCGCCCCTAGCCATGACGCACTCTTCGTATTTCCCAAACCGCCTGCCCAGCTCACAGCTCTTGCGGAGGTACCAGGGGCTTGGGCTAGGGTAGCGGTCGTCCAGGTAGTCTGGGCCAACCTGGCCGTAGATGCTGACCGCGTAGACGACGGTCAGGCCCAGGCCTACGATGGTGCCGAACAGAGGGTAGTAGACCTTCATGATGATGGCGATCATCTTAACGAGGAGTACGAAGAGGGAGAGGATGGAGATGGCGACGTTATAGCTGCGGGATCTGACCACATAGTCAGTCATTAACCGCTCTAATGTGTGAGGCAGAGGAAGAAGAAGAAGCTTACGTCTCAGACCAGACAAACGGGATCTTAGGCGGATCCTGATTGTTGACCACGGCGAAGATGACCACAGCCGGGTTGGAGTTGAGACGGTACTCATAGCCGATGGACCAGAACTCCTTGCGGCGTGGCAGGAGGGTGAACAGGATCAGCAGCGAGATGATGCCGGCCAGCTCGGGCAGCATGCTCCAGTAGAGGGGAGTCTTTGCGCGCCAGGGACGGCGCAGGATGCGGTAGGTGAACTTCATCTTGATCTTGGCGGCGGTGGTTGGTTGATGTAGATGAAACTGAGAGGAGGATCAGTCCGCGTCACGTCACGGTCGTCGTGCTCGTTTCGCGATGAATGTCTCGGGGAGTCGGAGCCGAGTTTGCGATGGTGATCGTGGGAGCGATTACAGTTGCTTTTCCATGAAGATCGTATCGTATCGTATCGCGAATGTCATCACCTCCAGACCAGCTCGATCGCACAAAGCTGTCTCAGCCTCAGATGACAGGCGGGCTCAGCCACTCACACACATGCGCTCAACAAAGACGACAACACAAGCAGCGATCGATCGCAACCCAACACCGCAACTTGAAGGCGATGCGTGGCAATGGATGACAGAAGAAAGCAGACCGGACAAAAAGAGGGGAAAGAAGAAAAGAGGCAAACCACGGCAATTGTATTCTACCTATCAAAATGAAAGCTACCTCTCGCCGTCATCCGTAAGTTGCACCCGCACATACATATTAACGGCGGCACAGCGCGCAGCCGCCCAGTTGTTGAAAAAGAGCCGGCAGACAAGGTCATTGCCGTCCACATTCCGCAGCGTCGAACGGTTCGACGATGCAGGTGGCAGGCCATCACAGCGGCCTTGCCCAATGGGAGCGTGCGAGCCAGAGTCAAGCCTCGCTACGGCAGCATGTAAGCGCCTGCGACCGTCCAATGGCGCGCAGCGCTCGCGAGGTACAGGGGAGGGGTTGTGCCGACCGGTGACGGCTGATAGGTGGTCTTGGCGGCTGGCAGGGCCAGGTTTGGAAGGGAAGGTGGTGATGGTGAGAGCAAAGAAATTGTGGAAGTGGTGATGATGTTGATGCTGATGATGGGATGGAAGGAGAGAAAGAGGAAGCAAAAAAAAAAACAAATAATAGGATAGAACGAAGATCTTGCAACGGCCAGCTTCCGATCAGACAAAGCCAAGAACTTCAGTTGGCGTTAATCAGCTCAAATTCAGACCAGTCGGTCGGGATGAACGTGTCAACTTCAAGATCCCGGATCTCTCGACGCCGGGAATCGCCGGACCGGGCTTGAAAACATCGGTAGCCGGCATTGTCGGCCACGGGCCACGATGACGGGACGGGGGTCAGGCCTGGCCTGGCAAGCGGCCATGCACCGGATCGGATCGCTCGATAGCCGTCCACAAGGCCAGGCCAGGGCCGCAGCAGGCCAGCAGCAGGTACCACGATCCCGTTCACGCCGACAAGGCAAGGCAAGGCATGGCAAAGCAAGGGCCATAACAACCGCAATCGAACCAAATGCGACCGTCATCACGAACGAAAGTGCGAGCGCAACCAGCAGTCAGCGGCCTCGGCGAGGCCTAGCGACGGGAAAGGGGGGGGGGAGGAGGAGACGAGGTAGCGCACGACAGGCCAGATCAGAGAAGCCTTCAAGAGTTCCAAAGGGTGACGGCTCTCATGCGCATGGGCATGTGCGTGCCATCCACATGCACGGTAACGACCAAACTGCTTGCTCACTGTCCACAGTCAAAGTCGCGAAGGGTTGAGCCGGGAGTTAGAACTGGAACGGCAACGCGTAGCCTGCGTCGCAAGTAGGCTGGTTGTAGTAGGCTGGAACGGGTTGCTGCAGATATAATCCGGCACGATCACACGCGGCCACACGGCCACACTTTCGTGGAAGCTTGAAGTTTGCTGGCGTCTTAGACGTCTTGGACTCCTGGGAGTCTTCGACTGACTGAACTTGAGCGCTGGCGCTGTCACAATCCACGGATGACGGCTTGTTCCACGGCGTCCACTACCACCTCAGCGCGGCGTGAGCAGTCACGCGAAGTGCGTATGTACTGTGTAGGAGACGACCGCCACCGCCGCCGGCGCTGCTGGGAGTAGCGTAGTGTAGGTGAAGAGCGCAAGGCAAGGCGGATGGCAGGCGAGTGTGAGCCGGGACCGGTTCTCTGGAGCTGGGTCTGTTTCTGTTTCTTTGCTGCCGCTGTACCCCGCAGTTATCGGCGTCAGGTTTGGCAAGTTAGGTTAGGTTATTGTGGTATCGCGGCGCAGGCACGGGGTCCCGAGCTCAGCGGCGCAGAGATCAGATTTTGATGCGTGTAAGACTGAGATATGCTTTTTAGCGATTGGGACTAGGTGTCGCCTAGACTAGCTCCAGGCCGATGCGCTGCCCTGTTATTGGCTGCGTGTATCGGTTAGGGGGGCCTAAAACCCCAGGAGCCTTCGGGGTTGGGCTGTTCTGGGGAAGAAATTGAGGCCTGTTCTTTTTTTTTTTTTTTTTTTTCTGTTGG
>JAAFKN010000609.1:0-11462 GCA_011800035.1 Thermochaetoides dissita | reverse complement strand
ACCTTATATACTCACATGGTCACCCTTATACCTTCTTACTCAGTCACTCAGGTCTCCGGGGATCAATTGCCGAGACTTTGAGGATCAGTTGCTAAGACTTCGAGGATCAGTTGTTCTTGGCACCGATCTCCTGGGATCGCGGATTATCCCCCATGTATACCGATTGGTTGTAACACTTGGTGAACTATCATATGATTCCAAAGGCTTATGAGCCATGTTGTGTCTCGAGGATGAGGAGCCCACATCTGACTTCTCCCTCAAGTCTCGTGATGGAATTTTTCTGAAGTTTATGATATTTTTCGTTTCATTTCAGATATTCATAAGTTCTGAAGGTTTTATTCCTTTCCTTTTCACACGTGACTGCCTCAAGAGGGAGACAGTACGGTCGAGGGTTCCAAAGAGTATGATCAACAGTACAGTTAAGCTCACTAAGAACTCACGTCAGGAAAAAACGTTATGAATGAACTATTATATCTGAGAGAAATACTTGAAATAATGCTATCATAGGGGATTTAGAACTAGAAAACCGGGCCTTCAAGTGTGACCCTAACCCTGGTGATATTGTTGAAAGTATCTAGATTTCAGTACGAATAACCGTAAATTTCTGTTATTTTTCCGTAATATCTCAAAACAAACAACAACTCAACTCTTGGCGACTTTGAACGACGTTGATATTAGCTGCAAGAGCTCTTGTCTGAATGTAGTGCGCTCCCATTGAGAAAGATATCCTTTTCCTCTCGTGTTTAAATAAAGGGCCAATGTGCTCTCAACTCTAATTTGTGGATCCTTTCCGAGATTACCTCTTCAGGACTGAGATTTCCCATGCTCATCAATGGACACCTTGATTCAGTGTCCAGTTGAACCAAGCAGAGTCAGTAACCGTCATACTGCAATGTATCTCTACCTTACAGAGCAAATAATCGTTGTGTTAACGCCAGAGTAAACTTAAAAGTCCTCAAAGAATGTCTCATATCCACTTCACCACCCTCAGCACAGCCAGGACTAAACCGTCGTTCCGGGATTAACCAAGGCTCTCTCTCCAGCTCAGACGTCAATATCGGATTTCCATTCACAGACTGGTCATGGCGGCAAGAGCTTTCCGAGCCAGAACACGACGGGATGCTGTGAGCTCTTTCTAAAAGCGGTCGAAAACTTAAAGGAGCTCTTGAGTCTACTCCAGAGCCCGAGAACCTCCCTGGTGGGGATATCGGACCTTCTCCCGAGATAGAGGCCGCTCTTATTGAATCGGCAATGGATAGATTCGGCCGGTTCAAAATCTGGGGTATGGATGTCGGAGCAGGGCTTCCAGACGGGTTGCGGTTCTAGCTTGCACAGGCTCTGAGACAGAAGCCGGTGCTCCGATATGACGTGTTGCGGACACCTCCAGCCCATTGATGACCAGCTTGTCTGAGGTCTGTACTGATGTAGTTATGTATTTTCTTGATGCCTCACGAACTAATACTGATGACCACTTCATCAATAGCGTGCAAGGTATTTAAAGGCGAAGTTGACCTAGATAGTGCTTTCGGAAGCGGGACCAACATGAAGTCTGAATATTCTGCTCAGAGCGAAATCTCTGAAGAGAGTGAACGCGAGTTCACTCCTTCCATCCTTCGAACGACCTTTCTCCAGATTCTAGTGCTTCAGGCCGATAGGATTCTCCGCTATCTCGACATCCGCTATGACCACTCCAAGCTTGGTTCTCGTGGGCTTACATTGACTTCCTTCTCCCCGGACGTCTTGCTTGAGGAGATCCCTCGCGTCCACGAGACAATCTGGAGGTTGCGCTCTAAGCGATCCCGTATATTTGACCCGATTATGAGATGTCGCCGGAGATATCATGCGCCGTCCTGATATCTCTGGCGTTTCTTCAGTGGTGATTGAGCGCGTGGCATGAGCAGATGGACAACGCCAGCAACAACTGAGGTATTAGCAGGACCATCCAAATTAGCCAGTTTTTGACGACTATGTACCTGGACTCCAGGGGAACTCTACAACAACTTGTCCAGAAAGTGTTACTGGCGGCAATCCATTTTCACGTGTTCCAGACATTTCCGAGGAATCTAAGCATTCAGAGTCATTCGAATGCTCCTATTGCCTCCTCAGACTCCCATCTAACACCGTGCAGGATCGCACATATTGGAAGTGTGTTGCTCCAAGGCTTTCAGCCCCCCTCCTCTTCTCCCCCCGTTTCCCAAGCCTCTTGTTTGTCGTGTCATCAATGCTAACCACACTTTTATCTAGGCATCATATACTTAAGGACCTCCAGCCGTACGTTTGCTTGCATCCACTGTCTCCATCTTGATCAGTTGTTCTCCACGAGACGCACTTGGATCAGCCATAACACTCACCTTCACAGACGGCCGTGGATTTGTCTCGGGAGTGGTATGGAGTGCCCTGATAAGGAGACAATGGACGCACAGCTCATGCATAAGCATCAAAATCCCTTTATTCCTCCAGAATGTCATGAAACCACCGAGAAGCGTGCGGGTTCCCAATTCCCCATGGATGAGATGATCCCGGCATTTTGTCCGTTGTGTGAGACAAACTCCTTTCCCGACATATGCTTATACATCAAGCCAGGCATCTGGATGAGATTGCTCTGTTTGCTCTTCCAAGGCTACTTTCTGGTGATGAGCGTACGCGTCAAGATAAAGCAGCTCTTTCATCACATCTGGACACGCCGTGCGAGTATCACAGGCATTCCCGTACGATTGATGAAAAGAAAACTGGAAACTGATTTGACATCACTTAAGAGTTCTGATCATTGTGCAATACATGGAATATGGCATCTTTTTCGGTATCAGCTCAGCATTTTCTCACTGTCCACTCTAGGGACTTCATTATGATCTTGCATGAAATGACCTACACTGGACAGAGGATGATAGACTACTGATATTGGTGATATTTACGACCTGCAGTGGGAACTTTGAGATGGGCCATAGCTCCTGAGAGTCTATTTTGAAAGATGGGGATATTGGTTCGTACCATAGGAAGTATCTTCTATTTTGCAGACCAAGTAGTAGTCTGCCTACATGATTGGCATAAAAGAAGAGCATGCAGTGATTGGCTATGTTACGTACCTGGATCGAAATACGTTCATCAACATAGCAACGAAGATAATCCCGCAGTTCCTGCACTGTTTCCTTTCAGGGAATGCACAACCAACGTTCACGAAATGACAATAAGGAGTTTGTAATCGAGCATTGGCATTCGCTCGCTCTAACAACACCGAAACCGCCGAGGATTTTGCAGGAAGCGTTGAGAAATAGTAAGATGATGAGTGGCAAAGTTGGTTGCCTGATTATGGGAACCGAGTAGGTCCCAGCCAAACGATAGGCGGGAGTGTTGAAGACTCATGACTGGCTTGGGCTTGGAGATCAACATGTCATCGAAAGTCGAGATGCCGTTACTACTAGCACAGCTTGCAATAAGGCAGATCACACAAAGCTCCATTAACAGGGTACAACAATTGTCAGAAACTTCCAAGCTCCGCTAACTTCACTTTAGCTAAGGGTTAAGAGAATTGAAGTCTTTCGATGAACTAGGGGGTTGACGGATGTTCTCGAGTGTCTACTTCTACCATGGGCATGCATTTAGTGGCAGCAGCTGAGGACATAAGGGGGCATTACGAGATCTTGTTTTCCGTCTGGCACTCTACTGACAGTTGGTGTTGCCGCACGTGGACGGTAATCCCGTGATATACAAAGACCGAAGACCACAGAAAATGATCCAAACGATGCACTGAAAAAGATGTGTTGGACATGTTGTCCAACAGTTGCATCATGTTAGATCACAGGACCTTCCTCTGTTTTTCGATAACAGTCTCTTTACCACCCGCCTAACTATAACGGTTTCTTAATGCACCCCAAGGTGCCAACTGCAGTTCGAACTTTCAGTGAAGCAAGTCTAATATATACATTTTGAGGAAAGTGTCTTTACATTATATTTTTGATTCAAAATGCTTCCACAGGTTCACATCAATCGCGACCATCTAAGACACGATAACGAACTTACAAGTGAGGGTGCCGCAGATCTGATCCACCAAGGCACCAATGATCTGATGAAGCTGCATGAAGAGCAACGGCCATTATTTAAGATTGACACGATCAAATCCATTGTCAGCTAGCTCAAGGAATTAGAAGAAACCTGGAGCTACCAAGCATATCTTTCTGGAGACCTTGGTAGCTTGGACCTCAGGCTAGCTGTGCAGGTCTTCGCCTTTGACCAAAGCAATTTCAACTCCTCCAAGCTCCCTTTGGAGGTTGGAAAGTTTAACAACGATAAGCACTAAAAAGATTCTATCAAGCCACATTTAGCCAAAAAGAGGGTTTCGTGGAAGTTGATCGCACCAGCATTGTCTTCTCGTTTCGGCCTAGAATGCCTCTGCGCCAGATCGTCTTGGACATTACGCTCCTAGCAATGATGATGTGGGGCGATCGCGATGAAGAAGACATACATGGCCCAGTAAATCCTCGGGTGCGAGACATCATACGGGGAAATATCATAATGTGTATTTCTCAAGCTCTCTGTGTAAAGATTTCAGAATAACCCCTGATGAGTGTCTAGCCCTCCTTGCGGTATGCCATTGTATATTCGAAAGGATATCTTACAGAAGACCGTGATCTATGAGGGCGCTGGCGGGTCTTAATATTAACGGAGACTCGAGCAATTAAGATGAGCAGAATATAGTGGCAGATACAAGCTAGCTATAGAGGAGACGACTGGTTTATCTCGTGAGTGTCCTGCCAGTGAAGATTTCCCACCACAAACGGTCGTATGGCCCAGAATGGTAGAGTAGTGATTTGTAACCGTACCAGCTATCAAATTCCATTATCTGAGCATGTACTTGTCGTCAGTCATGTCATCAGATTGGAGGAGAAAACATGTTGGATGCTCTGTTCGCTGGTGGCATCGCCGAGTGTGCTTCTTTGTCTTCGCCCACTTGGACATGTTTTCCGTGTGTCGACTGTCAAGTGACCTTGTGGCAAAGGATCCAGGACAATGAAAAGGGAATGTTGACTCTTGGTTCTTTCTCCATCACGGTCCATAAGTCCTGACCACTTTCTTTTCCCTATCCGTCCCCGTTTTCATAAAATCTTTCAGCCGATCCAGTAACAGTAATCCGCAATAGAGTTTTGCTTGCATATCTCCTAGATTGTGTGCAGGATAACGGCCCGGAAATGCTTATTTCTCCTTTCCAAATCTTTGACAGCACGTCCACAAGATTATCGCCCTAGCACAGTCATGACATGAAAAACATCGGATCGGGTAAATGAATACCTATCCTTGACTGTTGTGATGGTGATATTACGGGACGTCTTGAAGAAACATGGTAATAACGAAGAAATTAAGTGCATTGTAGAAGAGCAATCAGGGGCTCTCTTCAGCAGCATGGTGGAGCTACTGAAGAACATGGGGATCGAAACCATAGGGTTTCCACCAGGGCTTCTCGAGGCTGATGACAGCACAGCCGCTATTTCTCTTGATACTGCTGTACAAAGGAAGCGTGCGGTTCTGGGAGCCGAGGTAACAATGTCTTGGGCCACACCGGCGTCCGTCAGCTCAGAGAGATTCCGGGCCAATGCCGGTCCTGAAAATTGGTGTGTGGTAAATGTCAATGGAGCGGTTGCAGTCCTACAGAAGGCAATAAGGCACGTGGCGTGGGCGGTTGGGAGGGATTTGAGTTTGTTGTGAAAGCCCGGATGATCAGCATAGCAATTGCAACACAACTGAGCAACAAACCAGCCAGAAATAGCACGAAAAAAGGTCGTGAGTGCCAACAGGACAACAAGTCACCATGTGCAAGGCAGCCAGTCCTCTCATCAATCTGAGAGCGGCGGGCCGACGTCGAACGAGACGAGCACTCAAGGCCGATGCCCAGAACGGCGATGGCACCGCACACTCGCCTGGATGAGAAGGTGGGTGGGTGGCATCGACGCACGGCATCAAGCATGGCATGCGTGGCATGGGCGAAATCCAGCCCGCCCAGAGCGCATCAGAGCATGAGAAGTCGCAGGGTCGCATTGGTGGGAAAAGATGGGCATCTGCATCACAGTTCAACGGGCTTGCTCGACCCCCCGACGTTCAACTTCTTAGATCCACCACTTCTATCGCGCCGCAATCACCCCACGCCAGGCACGCATCTTCATTGGCCAAACCCGTTTTTAGCTCATCAGTAGGGCGCCGGACCCCAGCAGTGGGCGCCGGACCCCAGCAGTGGGCGCGCATGCCAAGGCCAAGCGCCGTTGGGACCTGCCGGAGCGGACTTAGCGGCGGGCAGGCAGCCGGGGGAGACGGCGCCACAGGGCGGGGCAGCGGCTCAAGTGGACTTACTGGACAAGGAAGCTGGGGAAGGGGGAGGTTGTAGCAGCTTCCGCAAGGAGATTGCTTGGACAGGCGCGATCGATGCAGGTGATGGCGTTTCCAGAAGGCGCGCCTGGCAGGATTGCAGCTGCTGGGATGGCAAGCGTGTTTACGGAAAGGCAAGGGACGGTGATGATGCCTTCATTTTGTGATGCAGCTTACACCCGAGGAGCGAGTTTGGAGAGAATGTGACGGCCGAGTCGTCCGACGCCGAGATTTGCGGACTTGGCCAAGTGATGAGAGCGACGAGATAGACGGTGTCACGGCGTATATAAGTCATGATGATACCCTTCCAAGATCAATCCTCACGCTCATCGTCACTGAGACAGACAGACAGACAACAACACCATCTCTAGTCTGACGCCATGAAGTCTGCCATTCTTCTCGCCCTTCCCGCCCTGGCTGCGGCCGGCGGCCCGCATGGCTTCGGCCTGCCCAAGATCGACCTCCGTCCTATAGTCTCGTCGGACCGCCTCCAGTCCATGATCACTCTCAAGGACCTGATGGACGGTGCTAAGAAGCTCCAAGACATCGCAACCAAGAACGGCGGCAACCGTGCCTTCGGTGGTGCCGGCCACAACGCCACCGTCGACTACCTCTACAAGACCCTGACCTCCCTGGGCGGCTATTACACCGTCAAGAAGCAGCCCTTCAAGGAGATTTTCTCCTCCGGCTCCGGGTCCCTGATCGTCGACGGCCAGGAGGTTGATGCCGGCATCATGACCTACACCCCCGGCGCCAGCGCCACCGCTAACCTCGTCCAGGTCGCCAACCTTGGTTGCGAGGACGAGGACTACCCTGCTGAGGTCGCCGGCAACATTGCCCTCATCTCCCGTGGTACCTGCACCTTTAGCTCCAAGTCCCTGAAGGCTAAGGCCGCCGGTGCCGTCGGGGCTATCGTTTACAACAACGTCCCTGGCGAGCTCTCCGGCACCCTGGGCACTCCCTTCCTTGACTACGCCCCCATTGTCGGCATCAGCCAGGAGGACGGCCAGGCCATTCTCGAGAAGCTTGCTGCCGGCCCCGTCACTGCTACCCTCAACATCGACGCCATCGTCGAGGAGCGTACCACCTACAACGTCATCGCTGAGACTAAGGAGGGTGACCACAACAACGTTCTGATCGTCGGTGGCCACTCTGACTCCGTCGCCGCTGGTCCCGGCATCAACGATGATGGCTCTGGCACTATCGGCATTCTCACCGTTGCCAAGGCTCTGGCCAAGGCCAACGTGCGTATCAAGAACGCGGTGCGCTTCGCCTTTTGGTCGGCCGAGGAGTTCGGTCTGCTCGGCTCCTACGCCTACATGAAGTCCCTGAACGAGTCCGAGGCCGAGGTCGCCAAGATCCGCGCCTACCTCAACTTCGACATGATCGCATCCCCCAACTACATCTACGGTATCTACGACGGCGACGGCAACGCCTTCAACCTGACCGGCCCGGCGGGTTCTGACGTCATCGAGAAGGACTTTGAGGACTTCTTCAAGAAGAAGAAGACCCCCTCCGTCCCGACTGAGTTCTCGGGCCGCTCCGACTATGCCGCCTTCATCGAGAACGGTATTCCGTCTGGCGGTCTGTTCACCGGTGCTGAGGTCCTCAAGACCGAGGAGGAGGCTAAGCTGTTCGGTGGCGAAGCTGGCGTTGCCTACGATGTGAACTACCACAAGGCTGGCGACACTGTTGACAACCTCGCCAAGGACGCCTTCCTGCTCAACACCAAGGCTATTGCCAATTCGGTGGCTAAGTATGCTGCCAGCTGGGCTAGGTTCCCCAAGCCGAGCGCGGTTCAGCGCCGCTATGATGCCGATATGGCGCAGCTGCTGAAGAGGAGCGGTGGTGTTCATGGCCATGGGCCGCATACCCACTCTGGTCCTTGTGGTGGTGGTGATCTGCTTTAAGGGGGAGAGATTTCAAGGTTCTTGGATACCCATTTTTTGAGTAGATGTTGTGTATATAGTTTATGAGTATGAGGGTAATGTGTATTGGCGAAAGAGAGTTTGTGATGACAACCAGTTCTCATCGTGCTTATGAGTTGTGAGTTGTTGTCAGTAGACCCTTGGTGCCGCTGCTTCAGTTGAAGTCGGGAGGTTCGGCGAACAAACCGAACCAGACACGCTGAAGTATGGTACGGCAGGGCTCAATATCCGGGAGATCGGCTTCATGCCAGTAGGGCTGGTGGCTGCGGCACAGCTGGCGAGTGTCCCTGCCGCAGGAAGCGAGCATGCCAAAAATAGCCAGCTCTTGTCCCGGACTTAGGACAAGGGGCTTGATGACCAAAAAAGAACCGCAAAGGGGAGGTGCTAAGAAAGTTTGCGGAAACACAGAGATGCGAAAGTGATATCCATCAGAGACCAGTGTATTTGACAGACTTCTATTGGAATGGGCATCTATGTCAAGATGAGTGTGTTGACAGTATAAAGAGATCATACATGCTGTATTCCGCGGACCCACCAATGTATTCCCATCTAACCGTCTTTCCTTCACTTCGTTGGTGGTTTTATCGTGATATGCGAACCATAAGGCCATTTTCGCAGGTGAGATGGAACAGTCCCGGTTAGGGAGATAAGTTCCTGTGAAATGATACCTAGAATCTGCGATAGTGGAGGCTTGAACGGTTGACATACGGGAACGTCGATCTCCTGATGGTAGTGTCTGAAACCCCCCTTAGAAAAAGATTGCTGTCGATTAGGGAAGAGAATCATTCTGTTGAACCGGTCACGCATCGACACCATGCACAGGAACGCTCTTTTCCTCTAATCTCTCAAAAACAACCCAATGAGGACCAGGAAGACCCAGAAAACGACAAGAAGCATCGACATAACGCGAAACAAACTCCCAAGAAGCCTCATTGCATCAACCCCTCTCAATCCTCCGGCAATAATCCCTCCCCTGGCTAACTTGCCACTGACACAGCCAAACCTCCAACACCATCCCTAAAAAGCTGGCAATGCAAATACCCCCCGAATCACTAACCGATGTCGCACCAAGACTAAATTCCCTCTCCTCCGCCGGAACACTCTCCATGATCTCCGCAAAAGTATTCACATACACCGCGCCCCCCAATAACCCCTCCCAAAAGATAATGATGAAGATGATGTACACGGAGGGAATAAAATCCCACATTGCGTGGAATGTTAAGAGCACCAAATTGGCGACTTGAAGTAGAGAAGGGGCGTAAAGGTTGTGGATGCGGATGAAGGGTGTTGAAGAACGGGAGATGAAAACGCCCAGTTGGTAGAGGAAGCCGTAGAAGGGGTAGAAGGCGCGGTATTCGGTGAAGGGGGATTTGCCGAGGGGGAAGAGGAGGGTGGGCGCGACGCCTTGGTTGATGGTGTACTCGGCGATGTAGACCAATAAGAGGGGGAGCATGTAGGGTATGAATAGTGACCGGGCGCGGCGGAGTTTGGAGGTGAACGACTCCGAGGACTTGGTTGTTGCCGGAGTCGCAGAGGGGGTATGGAACACCGTCGAAGCAGCCGCCGGACCAGGGGACAACAGAGACGAAGACGCTGCCGCAGGTGGTACATCCCCAAAATCCTCATCCTCCTCATCCACCAATCTCTCGTAAACCGCTGCCGTACCAGCAGCTTTCAACTTTGCGCGCGGCAGAATCCCCCAAAACGCGACCACCATCCCAAACGGCAGCACTGCACACACATACAGACTCTTCCTCACACCCAGCTGCAGCCACCCCGTCAACACGACATACAACCCCGCGCCGACCAACCCGGCTGCCCCGGTACCACTTCCCCACGCGGCCAACGACATATGCCCATAGTAATGCGTCAATCCCAGGAAACTCAGTTCCCCACCGCCAGAGGACAAACTGGCGAGAACAATACCAAACAATTTCCTGGGGACGGAGCCTTCGATAGGCGCAGATGCGACGACGAGCATACCGGCTAGGGAGAGCGACACGAAGATGGTGATGCGCACGGAATAGGGGACGCGATGAATGAAGTAGGGCGCGATGAGTTTGGTCAGGAAGGAGGGGGCGACGTCGGCGAGAAGGACTAGGGCTTTAGGGGTGGATGAGCCGACTAGGTCTTGGGCGGCGGAGAGGAGGATTACGTAGAGGACGTTGTTGATTAGGCCTGGATGTACAGTTAGCAGGTTGTATTGTTGGGGTTGCTTTGTCGGGAGTTTGTGGTATCGTGTTTGGTCTCAGTAGGGAAGGGAGAAATGCACCAAATATCCAGAATGCGACGAGGACTGAAGCCTCAGCACCCTGAAAGACTTGCTTCACCCTCGCGCAAAAGATGGCCCATGATGAGGATGGCGCACCGGGTACGGGGAGGAGCGCTGAGGCCAACGGCGATCGGGACATCGCTGGTATCTTTGAGGGAATGATACGTATCAGATCGAATCGCTATTGATTGGGTTTTGTTGTCGAATGCATCGCGTGGGCATGGAGATGCCGTCGTGTGACGGCGTTGGAGGTATGGGTGAAGTTGGCGATAGCAGGACCAAAGAGAGAGGGCGGGATGACGTTGTCGTCCTGGTTGGAAAGCTTGAAGGCATAACCCTAACCCTTATCTCTCCTCCAGAAGCGTTTCGCTACAACCCTAACCCCGGTGTTTGTCCGTCTTGATCTCTGTGGACAAATTTGCCCACATCTTTGAGACACATTGTCCGGGACATATTCCAGGACTGACCTATTTTACGTAAACCTTCGACATGGACATTTGAAGATTTCTGATTGCGGGCATCTCTGGGTGCGGACAGGGCCGCGTTTAAGCGAGGGCTAGGGTAGCTGCGACGTGTAAGTGAAAACACTCGGATTGAGATCAACAACCGGCATGAGCAAACCGGCACGGATAGTACAGGAAATGGAACAAACCGACAAGTGGCGAAGATGAAATTTTGGTATACTTGAAACCTGAGGGCAGTGTGACGGAAGGTGCGCAGGGTTGGGGTTCAACCTGGCCTTCCGCATTAGGACCAGCTGAACAAGGACCATGTTCTGGTTGGTTGGCACGCAGGTGGCCCGTGCACCCGGCGACCTCTCCTGGTGTCGAACATGCGTGTAACCTAGACCTCCTTTTCCTTTTCCTTTCCTTAGCTTTCGATTAAAGAGAATAGAGTAGTATTTGCAGCGC
>JAAFKN010000608.1:0-11463 GCA_011800035.1 Thermochaetoides dissita | reverse complement strand
CAAAACGGAAAAGCGACACCGAAAACCACAGCGACGCCTTCGCTATCCGCACCTCCCTGCGATTCCCCCCCGCGGTGCCTGACAGCTTCTCCACCAGTTCCAAGTTGTCGCTGCGCAGTCTGCGCGTTCCTACTCGTTCGTTGACCATTCGATCAGCGCGATCATCGCTCTGGCTTTCTTTGTCGTCACGGCGCCCTGCTGCATGCATCGCAAGGCATGAACGGCGACAGTAGCTCAGGCAGTGCATCTTCTGGCGCGTCGGCCAACAACAACCACAGCAACAACACTGCTGTGACAACCAGTGTCGCCACCGCAAGCACCGCGTCTGCTGCGACTTCCACGACCGCTGTCACTGCTACTAACTCGTTTGCCCCTCTCACGTCGCTCCGCTCAACTGCCTTTCCAGCGACCACCACTGCGACAAGGAACATGGCGGTTCCATCCTACCTGCCGGCGCCTGTCTTCCGACCGGCCGCGGCGTCGTCTCAGTCTCCGTTTCCATCGTCGCTTGCCTCTGCCGCAAATGGTCTCGAGCGCGATCTAAACAAGAAATCGCTGGGAACCTCGTCGACCGTGACCCCTCCGACCCTCTCGTCGGCCCTGATTCGAAACCTTCCAGCCAACACAACAGAGGAGTCGCTGCGTTTGATGATGGTGTTCTCCACTGACCTCGTGGATGTCGAGCTTCTCCCCGTCGAGCAGGTGACAAATGAGAAGGGCTTCCGGTCGGCCATTTTGAAGTTCAAGACCCCGGCCGGCGCGCAGGAGGCCAAGAGGATGCTCGATGGCAAGTCTAACATCACCAACGATGCTGAACTGGTCGTTGAGATTTTGGGTAGCTCCAGCCCCACTACGGCTTTGGGCAATCGTTTCCCCACCGATACGATTTTGCCCACAACGTCGGCGGCAACCGGTGTTTCGATGGCTCCGACGGCCCCGTCGTCCCGGCAAACGTCTCGGTTCAACGGCACCTTCCAGGCGCTGGAAAAGATGCCTCCTCCGAATGCTACCACGTCGGATGGGAAAGCATCTTCTTACCAGAAGATCTTTGGGCCCCAGTCACCGATCGGCAACCACCTCGCGAACGGCTCGCAGATCACCAGCAAGTCCCTGATTGATTCTGTGGACGATGACGAAACCAAGGAACTCATCAACGATCCGGTTGGATTTGCTGAAAACGGGCTGCAGCGGCGTCAAACTGCTTCTCAACTGCCCATCACTGCCATGGCCAACCTGTCGCTGAACACGAACCCTACTCCGCCCCCGGCGCCAGTACCCTACTACGGCCATCCAGGTGTTGGTGTCTCTGGCCATCCGAATACCATGTCGCCAACAGCGGTGGGGCCATCCGGCCCTGGCATGGGCTACCATCACCAGCCCCCGTATCGTCGGCACTATCCGCCGATTAACCCAGCGGACCAGAACCCTCCTTGCAATACCCTTTACGTTGGAAACCTGCCCCATGATACGTCTGAGGAGGAGCTCAAGGCCATGTTTTCGAAGCAGCGTGGCTACAAGCGTCTTTGCTTCAGGACCAAGGCCAACGGCCCTATGTGTTTTGTCGAGTTCGAGGATGTTACTTTCGCTACCAAGGCTCTGCATGAACTCTACGGTCAGCCTCTGCACAACAGCGTCAAGGGCGGCATCCGTCTCAGCTTTTCCAAGAATCCACTTGGTGTCCGCTCCAACCAAAATCCCAACAATCCTGCGAACCGTGCACACAATGGCTTCACCACTGCCAATGGTCCTCCGCCTGGTCTGACTGCTCCTCCTGGCCTTGGAGGTATGGCTCGTGGTGGCGGATACACAGCTCCCTCAGCTGGCCTGGGCGCTGCCTCAACCAATATGTACGGCTCTCCTACAGCCACCCCGCACACTAACCCATGGGGTACTCCTTACGGTGGCTACGGCTCGGTTATGTCCGGTCCGACTGCAGCAAGCTACCCTCCGGCCTAC
Organism: Thermochaetoides dissita; assembly: GCA_011800035.1. NCBI lineage: Eukaryota > Fungi > Ascomycota > Sordariomycetes > Sordariales > Chaetomiaceae > Thermochaetoides > Thermochaetoides dissita. The sequence continues at coordinate 9,507 of JAAFKN010000608.1, read as the reverse complement.
ATGATGGGACGTTGAGAATCATTACGACGAAAACCCGCATGAAACGGCAGTGATGGTGTCTCTCATGGAGTTCCTTTTTCGGTTTGCCATTTTCTCTAGCATGCCTTTCACTGGGCTTCTTTAATTCTTCCCGGTTTCGGTCCATTGGATCTCAGACATTACAATACCTGGACGCTATCCACAACTGTGCCACTGGGGGGCACCAGTGGCGATTGTTTATGGAGCTGCCGGTATTTTCTGCGGTGCAATAATCGGCGCACGGTATGATTTGGGTTCAGGCGTTATATTGCCTGGTGTACTCAACGGATTCCCCGGGATTTTATGTTATGACATCGTGTTGGTCATGTTCTGTCTGGTTGCATTTGTTGGCCATTTGGCTTGGTTTTGTGGCAATGGGCATCGGGTTCATTAGAGGGCTGCTTTTTTCCGTTCGTCATTTTGGGCATTGGGAAAGAGCATGCTTGGGCTGATCGGCAGGTCCTTGATCCGGGCCATTTCGTCTCACGGCTATATCCACGTCTGTTTTTCTTCGCACATATCTGGTACACATGGCAAGCAGGGCGCAAGGTCAGGATGGGGAAGTTAAAAGGATGAAACATCATGGCCTATGGCGTCACATGCGTCTATCATCATCCATCATACCAAAGATGGGCATCAACGATATGGATTGGGGTGCTTCATTCCTTTTTTCGTTTCTTGACAGGGTGATCGCACGGAGTTGCGGCGAGAGTAGCGTGGTTCAATGCAGACATGCAGCCCGGTTGGGACAGCAGGATCCTTGGCCTCCAAGAGCAGCCCCGACATGAAAAGGCAAACGGCGGTCGAGGTCTCAATAGCTTTCGTTTGCTCTACTCTATGACTGATGCGGTGCGCTTTTCAAGTCTCCTGGGCTCATCCCAACGGTCTGCAACATAATCATTGCCTTACCTCGCGGTAATCCCATGGATCTCGGGACGTCACCTTGATATTTTTTTTTTCCCATTTCAACACGGAAGGTAAACAACAGGAAAATAAAGGAAAAAAAAGACAAACATACAGATGAGGAGGAAACATGGGTTTGGGTCATTTGCATTGCTGCATGGGATAGGGACGTTTTCTGGGACGGGATACCACATCGCAGCAGCAAAAGGTTAGGAAGGATGGAGCGGCGGCACTTCTCATACACACTGCACACGCACATGCCACACGGTCAAAAACAGGACGGATTGCATTGAGCGGGTTTTGTTTGTTTTATCATGGCTTCATACCCCTTTTGGTTTTAACGCATTCCCACTACCCCTTGTCAGTGCTCCCTGTACCCCTACACCTTTTCACCCTTTATGTTGGCCCCTTGTTGTTCTACATTTTTTTTTGTTATTTACACCGGAGACCCAGATGGAAGCAACAGTAGAGGGGCAAGGTAATAGTAGCAGAGAAAATGTTATGTGGGATGGGTGGAGAGAGGACTGGAGTTTAGTTCTTTTCCTCCATTCTATTCCCTCCTGGCATCATGGCATGACATGTATGAAGCGTACTGATAAAGTGAGAGAATAATGACACGTCACTGTGCCGTCGGATAATTATGCTTTATGTTCTTAGATCTGTTGTCTTCTTGTGATCTTAGGAACGTAGAAAAGATAGCAACAATGCTGATATGAGCCATCTGCCATCTACATCCGAATCACTTCCTCCTTACATCTGCATTATTGGGACATCTCTGATGACCGGCGTTTCCATGATCATAGTGAAAGAAGTTACTAGACTGACGATGAGTGGCGAAGAATACTTGTCTTCTGGCCACTTAAAAGTTCCAAAGCATTCTTGCCTCAGTTATAACTTACTGGACCACCATCCACCGTAAATGGTGTCGAGACGGAGTGGGGAATTTTCTAGGTAGCCGACAGACCAAGCCCGAAGCCATCGGCCTGGGGGAACCAGAGGTGTGGAGAGCCTCAAGCTTGGCTCCGGTTGGGAACGGACCAAGGGGCATGAGGGGGACGCATACTGGGCGGGAGTTGCATGGATCGGCATGGAGAGATGCCAACAGGCTGCGTCAATAGTACTATCAGGAGAGTGGAAGCATTGTTGACAAGACACATCGCCAGAGTCTAGATAGTTAGGTACGGTTGGCTAAGTCTTGGTCCTTAGTTGACTTTCAGGGGTCTCGAGACCAACAATAGCAAATGGTTAGCATTCCACAGATCCAGCTGGAATTTGCAAAAACTGCTGAGTACAATACATACAAGCATATACAGTATCAGAGAAGATACAAAACCTCCTTGAGAGCGACAAGATTGCTATCCCATAAAACAAATCCTGCCGGCTCTGAATACCATTTCCCCATTCCAGCTCTCTGTTTTTGCCAGCCCAAGAAACTCAACATTCCTTCCAAAAACTTTAGAACTTATTATTGTTTCAAAGCAAGCCAAGAGACTGTCTCCGACTTGTCAAATTACCCTTACGGCCAGAGAACCCGCATCAAAGACCACTAGTCCCTGCAAATCCCTCCTCCGTGCACCTCACAACCTCGCATAAAGCCCTAACAAGCGCAGGGTCAACGGTTACCTCTTCCGTCCCATCCTCCGACTGACACATCACCACAGACACGATGGACTCCTTATCCAACGCCTCACTAACGAAGCCTGTACCGTTACCTCCTCCAAGCGCAATTTCCGTGCCAGAAAATCCCATCACACAGCCCAGACTACCTTTTTTCTTGATGGTTGCAATCAACATGTGAATGCACCTTCCCAGTCCCAGTTGTAGTTCCCTCATCGCCGAGCCTTCTGATGTGCTGGATGGGTTTCCCCGACTGCCTGAGTTACGATCGGCCCCGGCGACAGTCGAGCTGTTGCTGATCGAATGGGAAATTGGCGAAATGTTAGAGAATATCTCGCTAACTGGCGTTGACGGCCTGCGTACGAGGAGGCCTTTGCGCGTTCGGGGCTGTGTTATTGTTTGGTCTTGCTGTTGGCGTAGAAGTTTATGGTAGGCGAGGTTTGGAGTCGATGGGTTGTTCATGCCGAGGAGAGAGGCAGCTTTTAGGGGGACCCGGGCTGGGGGTTCGTCGATGTGGAGGGTGCTGGTTGCGTTGGGGTTGGGGACTTCTGAGCGCAGTGATGGCTTTGATGATTGTGGGGGAGGTGCTAGTGAGGGAGGGCACAGAGAGGAGATGTAGTTGTATGCGACGAGATGTGCGTAGAGGGCGTCGCAGATGTAATCTGTGGCAGAGGGGAAGATGGCTTTGATGACAGCCCAGCAGGGAGGTTGGGTAGGATTGTGGGGAGATTGGGCGATGCTCTTGGTTGACTGGATTGAGCCAGGGCGTGACTTGCGTGGAAGAGGTTGATAGTGAGGTGGCTGACTGCTTAAGTCGGTCTTGGTACGGCGAGACTTGCCCGGCCAGAATTGCCAGCGCTTGGCAGATTTTGTCTCGTGCGTGTTTGACGTCGAGTATTGATCGTGTTGAAGCCCGGCCAGACGGTCGATTTCGGCTCGGTACTTCAGTTTCCTGGAGTATGTCCGTATAGTCTCGATGGACAGGCTTGAGGTCTGGAGCATGGTCTCAGGGAAGCAGGATATGGATATCCGGAGGGACTCGACCACTTCTGGAGGAAGGCGAATGCCTCGAACAGGTAATGTCGGACACTGTTGCCTCGTATCCCTCAAAGTTGTGGGATTCGAAGGTGGGACTGCGCTGTGCACATCTAGCCAGCTGCACAGAGTGGGCTCCAAAGGCTTCAAGGACCCGCAAGCCTTACCAGACCGCTCTTCAATAATCGTTTCCTTGTCAATGTAGACGGATGACTCGTCGCCAATGCTGACCGGGTATGAACGGCTTGAGTCTCCATTAAAGAATAGCTGGGCTTCGTCTTCCGGTCCTACTGACGGCGCTCCAGAGGCATCAACAAGTGCTCGTCCGCTCGGTGTCGTGAGGAGTGGGACGTGGATGAGAGACTCCTGTGGCGGACGCTGTGATGTTGAATCTCTTGGCTTTTGTTGGGCGACCTCTATGAGATCTATTGACATGGTGCTCCGGTTCTTTGGCTTATTGGTGAACGCACCTGCGCTAGTTTTGCCATTGCTGTCACTATCCTTTGCTGCTTCTGATGATTCTTGCTTGGGAGTTGCAGAAGAGTGTGGAGGAATGTCCACAACCCGTGCCTTTCCGAGCAGCATGGGAGATGAAGGAGTGTGGGGCCGTGAGCCAGTTCCGGAGGAGGGTCTTGAATGCTCAACGGGTCTCGTACGTATGTCTGCGGCGTGTGAGAGATTTGCAGGCTTCTGTGGGCCGACAAATTTCCTTCTATGACTGCTGTCGTCTTCGTAGTCGTCGTCGAAGTACATGGCCGAGTCTTGAGAATCGTAAATCGAGCTCCCGTCAGTAAGTCCCGGACTAACGAGTGGGCCGTCTTGCGTGTTCAATGTCCTGTCTTCGTGCCATCTGCCACGTAGACTGCTAGCTCCATTGGAGGAGCAGGGTGATGCAATAGGCGAAGCAGGCGGCATTGTGTTGTGTGAATAGACGGAAGAGCAACAATCAGAAACTGACGTGGCCCCTATTGTAACTGAGCGGGCAGTGGTTCGGATCGAGGGCAGCTCCATTGTTGATGACATGATGCTGGCTGAGTCGGGTGACGGACTGGTTGGCCCTGAGTGAACCTCGCCGGGACCGAAGGGCAAATCTTCACGGTTTGCTTCAGCAATGGCCATGGTGAACAATGGGGTTCTGTAGAAAGGCGTTTCAGAGTAAGCAGCCGAGATGGGGCTTGCGGCTCTTTGGGACGATCGGGTCCTTTCAGTGCTGGGAGCCTCACATCCTGGGGCAGGATACCCTGCTGTCATGGCTCTCACTGTGAAGACTTCCTTTGAGACCTCGAGGTCCCTAACAAGAAGCTCAGGGAAGTTACACCCGATCACTGACTCGCCGGTTGATTTCTCACTGGCCCCGAGGTAAGCCTCTTCAAAAGGAGTCTTATTCAACGAGCTCATGGTGAGAGACATGAATGATAGGAGATAGCTGGGTCAACACAGATCAGCGTGGCGTATATCTACCCCTGTCGCTGATCTCTTGGTACTGGTGCTTGCCGAAAATGACTTTTACTGAAAATAAGATGAGAAACAGAACCCGGTGTAACCGAGGATCCAGTTCGGCTACCTGTCCCGGCAGTTGGGAAGTGAAAAGCAGGAGCAGGTAAAAACTAATGAGGTGTGGTGGTGAAAACGTGGTAAGAACGGAGATGTCGGGGGCTGCCGGCAAGATCATGCGCGGGATGGGGCCCTGCCGTATAAGTGTCTGGCTTCCCTTACGTCCTGTGTGGTCTGATAGTCGGGTATGCCATGGTATACGATGCGGTCAATGTCGTGTCACGTCCTTGCTGTAAGCGCTGTCGCGCCGAGGGAGGAGGGAATGTCGTACCGCTCCCGGGCCAGGGTAGCAGTCCGTGCCCGGTGAGGAGGAGAAGAGATAGGTAAATAAGGAGGAGAAGAAAGGACGCAGGCCGTCCGGGTTTCTGAGACAGGCAATCTCGTTCTTAAGATATTGTCGGGAATGAAGGCCGGGCACGGCGAGGATGCGAGGAGCCGTGCACCACGGGTAGTCTCAGGCAGAGGAGGGCAGCTGGATCGAAACACGAACGTCCTGGCGTCGCTTGCCATCCAGCACCATGCAGTCGGGGAACGCTGGCTTGAGGTGTGCCCCCTCCATGGGACACAGCGCTGCTGCAGCCTCCAGTGACCATATACACTACAAGACCCGTCCGTGGCTCCGTGCCGTTGTGACGGCCTAGCCTGCTATTGACTGGAGCAGCCGGGTGACAAGACGACGGGTAGCTACATGCATACAAACATCAGCCAGGTGAAATTTCCTGGACGGAAAACACCATGCCCATTGCAAGCAGGGCGAGCCTTGATTGGTCGCGTCTCGATACTGTCCGCATGTGGTGAAGGAGGTCGAAACAACAATGATGCCTGACATCACGCAGAAGCAAGGTCGAGGAATTGGATATCAACTTTCAAGTTCTCGGATTTTTATGTGACAGCTGCAATATTTGGCATTATGGATGTGTCTCACCCTGGGATGCGAGGTTGTTCCTAACGTTTGGAGTCCTTTTCGAATCTTGCAGGAGAGTGTCTCAGGTAGCGAATGGCTGCTGGCTGTCTCTTTTGTTCGTGTGTTGTCGATGCAAGTCGAGAGTAGTTGAGATGCGGCTGTGGCTCGAAAAGGTAAGGCGGCTCGCATCTCGGCCTGAAAAAAGAAAAGCATATTGGCAACATCGGGATGTGTTTCCCATATCAGATGGCGTTTGCCATCAACTCAGATTTTTATGCAGCCATCTCATTCACCATGACCAGCTGCAAATCCAAATATCGCGCGCAACTTGGGACATTGTTTAGCGGTGTGTGCAGCAGCTGAGCTGCTTGAGTCGGATGTCACCATGTGTGCGTCTGCACACAGAAACTGATGGAGCGAAAAAGCATTGCCTAAGGTCATCGCTCGCTCGGAAAGCACTGACAGACGACAACGGATCGTTCCCGCATCAGATCCCGTTTATTGTTGTTTTCCGCTCCGGTTCGGAAACGGCGAGCGCAGGGGTCTGCGGGAGGCAAGGGTTTCGGTGGGTCTTTGCGGGGTCTGGGCCAGGTAGGGCTGGGCCAGGGTCTGGGGTTGCGGCTGCGATCGACGCGGCAACGGGTGGGACCCACTCTCTGGGCAGGGCTCCAGCTTGGCCGAGCTTGGCCCTGTGGGCCAGCATGCAAGGGGAAAAAGAAGGGATCTTCATCAACTCTCCACAGCGCGGAAGATGCCGTGGCAAAATTTTAGATCCAAGATTGGCATCTGGCGCTGGATGGCACGGCATACCTCAAGCAGCAGCAGCTGTCGCCAACAGCCTGGATTTGGCTTCACTTCACGCGTCACTTCATCCTCCCTTGCATTCCCCCGCTGACCAGCAACCTGGTGTCTGGAATCACTTGTCAATCAAGAATTCTCGTCGCTTGCCCTGGCCATCGAGTCCAAGAATTTGAAAGCCATCAAGATTGAAGTTATCATCGACATACCTGTCGGTGACAGGTTCGGTGCCAGCTGCAGGATCACAGTAGTTGGCGTTTGAGGTCCCGTCAACTCAACAATACCGAAAAGAAATCACAGTGTTAAATTCTCGGAAAAAGATAAAGCTCGATCGAAGCTGAAAAACGAGCAATTGTTCCTATCCAGTATGCTCACCGAAGAGTTTGTGTCGGCCATTTGTGGCCCACCCCTCTCATCCAACACTGCCATTGCCAAGGATGTGGGGATCTACTGCCACACTCTCAGCCCTTCGTACTCGGTCAAGTCGACATTCAAAAAGAGCTCAGTTCCAGTGAACTGTCTGGCTGTGAGCGACACACATATCTTTGCCGGTCAGCATGAAAAGGCATATGTGCATGTCTACTCGCGTCTACGAGGGAATCAGGAGGCATTTGTGGCCCTCCCCGAGAGAATACGGTGCTTGACACTGATTGGCGACATCCTCGTTGTTGGCACCACAGAGGGCCGTCTGATGCTGTGGGAGGTGAGAACTCATGCCACGAGGCTGCCACATTCTAGAAGCGTGGAAGAGAACCATCTTGGGAAGATTATTTACGAGCTGACACGCCATCACAGACATGCACTGGCCGACTAGTGTCGACGCCTGCACGCCACGTCCAAGCAGTATCCTGCGTGGCAGCCACGCCGTCTCATGTCCTCACCGGGTCTGATGACTCTGATATTCACGTGTGGTCGCTGCCCCAGCTACTCGAGCTTGACTCGGCTGCTGAGCATGAGCCCCTGCGCACCCTTGCCAACCACCGAGCAGCCATCACGGCGCTTGCAGTCAGCCCCAGTGACAGCGCCGACACGAACTTTTGTGTGTCGGCCAGCAAAGACAAGTCCTGCATCATCTGGAACTACCAGACCGGTGATGCGTTGAGGACATTGATCTTCCCAGGATATCCTCTGTGTATGTCTCTTGATCCTTCATCGAGGGCCATCTTTGTCTCCTGCGAGGACAGTTCACTCTATGTGGCAGAGATGTTCGGTGAGAAGCCGCTCCTTGGACCACATTCGGAGGATTCTTCGACTGTGGTCCAGATCTCCTCTCCCTTTGGGGCGACGCAGCCAGATGTCGGCCCCGCGTCCTGCTTGAGCGTGAGCTATGACGGCACGATGCTCCTGACTGGACATCCGAGGGGTCAGATCATGCGGTGGGACATCTCCGAGAACAAGTCCCCAGTCGAACTGGCTAACCTCAACGCCGCCGTTACCAACCTTATCTTCATATCGCCATTCCCGACAAGCAAACCTTCCAAGACCGTGAATATTGTCAAGCCGTCCCAAGCGGAGCGGGCTTATACGTTTACAGCACAATTTGAGCCGATGCCTACGGAGAGTAGGTTGGACTCTCTGTTGAACGCAACCGGGTTCCCAGCCGATGCTCTTGAGAGCGCCATCGCGGCTTTCTATCAGCCGGTCACACAATCTGCGGGTGACCAGGAGCTGCAGAGACAAAACCAGGAATTGTGGGAGATCATCAACGAGCAGAGAGCGCTCCAGAAAGAGACACTACAGCGCTATGTGGAGGCTAAGTCCAGCAGGTGAAGGCTGGGATGTCCTATATGTTCGTCGGTCGATCTCGCTGTTTTTGTATATACCCCCAGGACAATAACAAGTTGTTACACATCAGTTGCGCAGCTCGCAACAACGTGAGAAAAACCATACTGTTTGTGGACAACCATATGACCGCGTCACCTTGTGTAACGAGTAAGATCAGGATCGCCCTCACCGGCTCTGGTCAATGTTCCAGTCTCGGCCGGAAGGGGAAAGTTCTTGGTTCATGACACGACTTGAGAGAAATGCGGCGTCCTTCTAGAAGGCGTGTGTTGACGTTGTGGTTGTGTAGCCGTGCCATTGATTTGCGGTGAGGAGCAACAGGCAGAACCATGTTGACAACAAGTATGATGACATCTCCAGCTCTGAAACATGGTGAAAGAAGTTGTCTTGCTGCTCTCTTGGCACCTTATGGATTGGTATAGTCTTCAGAGTCTGGCACTTGAGGAGCGTCACCAGCAAGGCCTGCATCCAGAAGTAATGAGTCGAAGTGAGTTGGAGAGACTATTTTTTCCACAGGCAGAGAGACGATCCTTCCAAGAACAAGGTCCATAAAAGCGAGAGAGTTTTGGAATTCGATGACAGCCAAGAGTTCATCCCTCCAAAGGCTTCAGGCAAAAAGGAGACCTTCACTCAGGGAGGAGGGCGGTCGAGAGCCTCTGGTGGTAGATAATTGACCAACCCTCTGCCCCTAGCTTCTCCCCGCCCCTTCCTTCCCAACTCAGCTCCTCCCAAACTATATATATTACTTCCGTGGCGCCGCTGCCAACAACCAGTTCCTCCCACTGGTCAAATGGTCAAGTGGGAGAGTCGGGCCACCTGCGATGACAGTCTGAAATCCCCGACCCCGCAGGGGTTCAATTCGAGCAGGAGGCAACGATTCTACCCACCTCAAAAAA
>JAAFKN010000607.1:0-11485 GCA_011800035.1 Thermochaetoides dissita | reverse complement strand
GCTGGGTTCCCGGCTGTTGGGCCAGCAGTCGGGGTGTGGTACATCGATCCGGCTCCTCGCCTTCGGGGCACTGGGTCTATCCCTCCGAAAAACAATTCTTCGAAGCCATGCGCCGGAAAGGGTACGACCCACACGCGGCGGACATGAAGACCGTCGTGCCGATTCATAACGCGGTGAATGAGAAGGCTTGGGCGGAGATTCTGAAGTGGGAGGCGCCGTATGTCGAGCCCGTGAGTAAAGGCGGTTGTGGCGGGCCGAGGTTACATAGTTTTGCCGGGCTGGGGACGCAGCATATGAGTCCGAGGGCAAGGATTAATACGTTGTTGGGGTACCAGGCGCCGTTTGATAGGCACGACTGGGTTGTGGATCGGTGTGGGAAGAAGGTTGAGTATGTGATTGACTTTTATGCCGGGAGGAGCGTTGGGGAGAATGCGGGGAAGCTGAATTTTTATTTGGATGTGAGGCCGAAGTTGAACAGTTGGGAGGGAATTAAGATGCGGGCGTTAAGGGCTGTTGGGTTGTCGTGAGAGACTGAGGGTTGTGTCTTTGATCTCGAATGTGTATTTGTAGAACATGTACCATACCACTCCATACTTGTAGGGCGGCGTTTTCAGATGGATAACTGGCAGTAAAGAGAGGGACTGAGTTCAAGGGCTCTGGGAGAGCCTACGATTAGCTCAACTGACAGCATTGCCACAGTCACACTTCATGTTCAGGTCCTGGCTGATCAGTTTGAACAGTGAGTTCAATTTCGAGACAAGAGAATATGTGTTATCGTCACTTGCGAAGCAGCTGGAGAACTGAGACGAAGGACATCCCTTCAAAGATCTTCTCCAACGATATTATAAACAGACAACGGTGTTCTCCCTTCAGAACACAATATTGGCTGACGATACTGCACAAGCATCTTTGGATCCTTGAGAACGTCTCTCAAACCCCTTTTCTCTTTGCAGTAAGAACGTTGAACTGTCAGTATACTGAAACATCTATTGAGACTCAGTGCTAGTCCCCATTCCATCTTCCTTGCAGTCCCTACCTAAGTAACTTACGGTGCTTGTCAGCACAGGGGGATGGAGCGGATAAGCCATATTGAAGTCAAAAACTTTCAGGAGCTAACATCAAATCAGCATTACAGCGGACAGACGGATCACACCGAGCCAAATAGCTCATTTCCACAGAGACCTTGTTCAGTTCAATCAGGGCGATCCCCCTGCCTGCACACTGCCATTTCCCACTGTTGAAGACTGAATCAACCGCGCTGTTCATCTTAGACAGTTGTTCACCTTCAGCTTCTAGCCAACGCTCTGGCCGAGAGATGTGCGCGTCATGTCCAAAAATCTTGGGTGACCGCGTCACTCCCATCATCGGTGCTGCCAGCTAGGTTCCTGCTGGCAAATACTGGTTTTGGATCACACCTCCACCGCCAGACACTTCTCTGAACTCGGAACTGGGGGATGGAGGGAGAATACGCAAGCCTTCTTTGATCACAGCTTGAAGGTATGGACATTTGCGGGCTTCCGAGTCCTTGATGGGCGACGAGATCTTCCCGGTTGCAAGAGCCTAGTCGATTTCATGCTGGAGTTTTTTTGTATGCGGAAGGGGTTATTGATCAACATTAGTAGAGTGCATCTGATAGCTCCTGCAGTTGTATCTGTGCCAGCAAGGACAGTGAGGAGGACTTCCGTTGGGGCATCCTCTTTGTTGAGGCCATTTCGTTTGAAGGACCCCATCATGTTTGGCAGATCCGGTGCATCTGGCTTGTATCTTTCGGCCACAACTTTCTTAGATCATCTACACAAGATATATTCAATTAGTAGGTTGTGCACGTCGTCCTGGTGCTTACAGCAGAGTCCAGGACGAAACGACTTACTGCACGAGGAAATCCCAGTTCAACGGGTCAATCACTTTTGATACAAACCTAAAAGCTGTATGAATGATGTTGACAAGCCATGGGTGCTCTGCAATTGCCTGCGCAAAGCCCATGGCCTTCCTTGACAGATCGATATACCGAAACACGTCCTTGTCTTGTTGCAAATACCCAAACGGCTTCCAAGCGCAAAATGGCTGATGACCTCCCTTGCACGCATGATCAACTAAGGCTACCAATCATTGACAGAGGCACTCACATGGTGAAGTACTGAATCTTCTCAGCAATATCCACGGGTCGGATGTCGCTCCCTTTCGAAACATACTTCGATTCTGGCAACTAGATGAAATTTGTAATCTCTAGCTCAATGGTGGCCTCAATGTTGTAAACGATGTCTTTGCCTGTATATGTGGGAAGCAATAGCTGCCTCATTTGCTGTGTGTAGCATCATCACGGTACGTGTTCAACGCAGGCTTTCCGGGTTCGAACTTGAACATCTTGAACCGTGCTATCACGACAGCTTAGCCAGGCTTTTGCAACTCCGAACACTTAGTCAGATATACAATATGCTCGTGTGTAACGTAATTTCGCAGCACTGATGTGCCGAATGACATCGGGATCATCTGTGATCACCTGATGAGGGCCAATCCGTACTAGGGAACCTGAAAATCAGTGAGTCAGTGAAGCGCGGGTGTGATGATGGTGATACTAGAACGATACCATATCTCTCAGTGAACTTCTCCAGAGCTGGGCCATGGCTGCTGAAAATCTTGTAAGTTGGCCAGTAGTTGATGAGTCCTGCGAGCGGTGGCCCAGGTATGTGTCGGAGTTTCCACCATTGCCGCAAGGTATGCACAATGAGGATGACAACCACATCAGGGAGAACATACTCAGTCAGCGCCATCCTGGATGTCCGTTTACCCGAACAAGATGGGGCCCTGTGAGCTGAAGGTTGAGTGAAAGGCTCCGTGGATAGAGTGCTGCTCCTATCTCTTAACTAGCTACATTATCTTCTCCATTGTAGGCTCTCAGTCCTGACCACGCAATCCTGCCCTCCGTGATCAGAATGCAGCAACATAGCAGCTTGGTGTCTTGATAACGAACGCTAATGCTATAAAACAAGGCAAAGGGCAGCATAAGCATTGCTGATACGCTCGGATCTATTCAAGCAATTTTTCCATGCAGCAGTAGAACTGCATGAAAGCGGGGTTGTAGTTAGTGATACGCAATGAAATAATGTTGATTGGAGAGCTTTGAGAGACAGAGAGGCTCTACAATAGAGATTGAGTTTCTTCTTAGTTCTCTTTTGTAATTCAGCTCTCTCAGAGTCATGCTGGTGCATATCATGCGACCTTCTTACACTTGATCGGGCAGTCATCCGCGGGGGGCAGAATCAGGCTAAGTCTCTGTCTCCCCGCGCTGTTTATGCAACCTGCAGCTCTATCACGTCAAATATCCGGAGACTAGCTTGGAACTAAAACGATTGGTAACCTAGAGTCCTGAATGAGCGAGGCTTTCTCTAACGGAAGAATACGCAGTCTCAGGGAAGATGTGTTCACTTTCTCTGAACCCCATATTGCGTGCGGAGGGTCGGGAACAATTGGGTGACATTAAGATTTGAGTTCTGGAGACAAGCCATGCTTACAAAGCATGTGAGAATGGTATGATGAACACAGAGAAATGGAAACATACAAATAACGCGTCATGTAGTCATTACGCCAGTCACCCGTACCCAATTACGTTCCACAATGACCGTTTCCATGGACAGCAACCAATATAACCTGAGTGTTCTATACAGTGTCTCATAACTCAAAACAGTCGATGTTGTCTCAGTCACTCTTTGCCTCGGGTTGACCGTTGTGAAAGAGTCTTAGATCTTTTTCCATGGGATGTAGGACTGGGGCTTAGTTAGCACACTCCCATCATAAACCAAGAGGTCGAGAGGAACATACTCTTTCTCCCGTCTCCTACCCTCACACGGACAGGTAACCTCGTTTCGAGGGCATTCGTCTCCAAATCCCAGCCAACCGCCGCCAAAGCAGCAAACAACTGTTCCTTCTGCTCGTCCGACACATAGCCCAGCGGCATCTCGTTCTCATAATGACTCTGCAAGCCGTCCTTGAGCGCAGAGTCGAAGTGATACGCATGGTTGACGGCATCGAACCAAGCAGCCAGCGGCGTCTTGACCCCTTCTTTCAAGGCAATCTTCATGTAGAACGTGCCGTCGCGATGCCAAATCGCCATAAAGTACGTGCTCGTCTCAAAGTCGTACCGATGGTACCCTCTCGGGTTCCAGCTGACCAGTTCGCCGTACGTCCCAAAGTCGCAGAAGCCGCAATAGTCGCCGCTCTTGCTGGCCAAGTTGCCGCGCGAGTTGCGCAGGATGCTTTCGCGCTTGGCAACCTGGTCAGGGGTCAACACCGTGCCGTGTTCGAGCCATTCCTGAAAGACAATGGTGGCCCGCTGGCGGCTGAGCGAACGCATCTTGACGCTGCGCACGGCGCGGTAGTTCATTGTCAGATGTACCCCCGCCAGCAAGATCATGAGGAACCACACTACCTGCTTATCCTCGACCAAGCGAACAACCAGCGACCCGGTCAGCATCCCTAGTAAACTGACAACCGTCTCCTGAGACGCCTCCTTCGCATTTAACTCAGCCAAATTCCCCGTCAGCGCAAAGTGCGCCGATAAACTAGCCTTGCTAGCATTCGCAGCGACACCACACAGTGAGCGCAGCACGCCCGCAGAGACGATAACACCCAGCTTTGGAAAGTACGGCAGCGCGGGGGTCAACAGGTCCAGGAACTGCGCCGAGTCATTGAAGATGTCGGCCAGGAAGCGGTAGAACTTGCACTCGGGCTCGATGGCGCGGCCCATGCGGTGGGCAAAGAGGATGGTCGCGATGCGCGAGATGGTATCACCCGTTATCTTGAGAATGAGGGCGCCGGTTGGGGAAGAGGACGAGTCGCCTACGCCAAGACCCTCGAGCACGGCGCGATTGGCGAGCAGCGATGTGATGGAAGAAGCAAAGGCTTGGAGTGAGTCATAGAGCTGGTAGGAGAGGTAGTCTTCGGTCACGGTGTGGGGGAAGCCGGCGGGGAGGAAGGCATAGAGGATGGCTTTGCCCAAGGGGACTTTGGTTTTCTCCTGTTGAGGGCGTCAATCCATGTCAGTGAAGCAGAAATCAAACAGAAGAAGGATTGGAGGGTAGCATTTAGACTTCAACGAACCGTCTGAAGCTGCTCGCGGGCGCAATGCTCGGTGTAAGTGCAGAGCACGTCACCCGCCGCGTCGATGTCGTAGAAACGGCGGCTCATGGCGCCCCGTAAATCGCATGCTCACCGCGGCCAAACAATACAAGAGCTGAATCAAGGAGATGGCACCCAGATCTCAACAAGACGAAAGGGTCTGGACCCCGGGAGCTGGCGATCTCTTGCTCTCGGATTGGGGCACGGCATCTTGGCACGTGCGTTCGTCCCTCGCGCCCTGCTGTGCCCCTAAGGGGCCAAGTGCAGCCCACACGCGCGACTCTGACGTACTGTAACACAGACCAAGGCTTATCGTTGCTTATCGTCTCATCGATAACCTTGATAAGGAGAGGGCCCCTCGGCCCGGCATGTGCTTGGTGGCTTGGAAGCAGAGTTGACATCTACACAAATCAGACTCTTTACTGCCATCAAGACTTCAACTTGACTTCTAGCAGCTAAGGGCAGTATGAGATGCGAAACTAATCGCAACATTAGTTGATAGATATGGTGTAACCTTGCCGCGTGTACAAATTCGCCAACCCAGCAGCAAGTAGCCGCTTGCGTCAAAGACATTCCTTCATCACTGGCATCAACTCTTGACAGGCGTGCCATCCTCAGTAACCAGATATTCATCCGTCTTCTGTGGGCCCTCGCCCACACCAGTCATAATCACACGGCTGACACCGCCCTTCAGCAGGCCGGCCGCGGCCTCATCCAGTGGCACAGCCGGCTGCTTCAGGCTCTCAACAATCGACTGCTTCCATCCGTCAATTCCAGCACCCAGAACGCTATACAGAGTGCCGACAACAATGTTCGTATCCTGCTCCAAGTAGTAGATGACGGCATTCGGGCCCGCATCGAAGGTATACGCGGCCACGATCCTGCCAGCGGCGACGTTAATCTGCTCGACGGCGCGAATGGCAGCCCTCGAGACATCGTTCATGTAAAAGATAGGCGGGTAGGTATCGGCGCAGGTAGCATGGAATGAGTTGGAGTCGCGCATGGTGACCTCTGCAAAGGTAGCAAAGTCCCTCTCCTTGATAGCCTTCTCCATAGCCTCCATATGCTTTGGCACAACGGTACCAATGCGCTCCTTGAACAGCCCCGACGTCGCCACGGTCTGCTGCATACCTGACGTCGAGCTGACACCCTTTTTGGCGGCCGACACGACCAGAATCAGCGCCCGCATCTCGGGCCAATGCGACGCCTCGGCGACCTGCACAGCCAACGAGTCGCTGCCGTCGGCCTTCTCGCCCATCCGCCACGCGACATACCCGCCAAACAGGCTGCGGCATGCCGACCCGGAGCCCTGCCGGGCAATCATGCTCAGCTCAGATGGCGAAGCAGGCAGCTCGTACAGGTTGGCGATGGCGCCCACGAGGGCCGCGAATCCCGCCGCGGACGACGCCAAACCGGCAGCCGTGGGGAAGTTATTCTCGGACACGATGCGGAGCGGCATGGTCGAGAGTTTGGGGAGCGACGGGTCAGCGGCCTCGAGGGCGGCGCGGCGGGCGCGCAGCTCGCGGAAGCAAGCCTGGGTACGGGCGCCCGAGACGTCGGAGGGCTCGCCGTTGAGGATGAGCGTGTCGCCTTCCGGGTAGGAGGCCGAACACGACGCGGTCGTCAGCGTGCGCAGGTCAGACTGGCAGAGGGTCACCGACAGCGAGCTGTTCGTCGGGAGGTTGAGCTTGGCATCGCGCTTCCCCCAGTACCTGTGGTTGGGGGATGGTTAGCTGGGGGCGATACGGTGGGTGACACAGGTGCAGTACTTGACGACGGCAATGTTGACGGGCGCCGTGGTGCTGGCGCGATACACCTTATTGTCGGCCATGGTTGGGGTTGGAACTTGACTGGATTTGTCCTGGAAGAGAGGGAGCTTGGAGGACGAGGAGTCCGCAGGAGGGGATCTGGACTCGACCCGACGTTTGCGGATGAAAGGTTTAAATGAGACGCTCAAGACGTTTTCAGGGACCGAAGCATCTCGCCGCTTGTCAACAATGGCGTTCAGCTTCATCGTCCCTCCAGACCCAGTCTCCTGAAGGAGAGAGGACTGGCGCCAAGACCCCACCCTATAGCCATCCGAAAGGGGTTTAGTGCGGGGCAGTTACAGGGATGAGGGTGCATCTCACCACTGACAGCTCAGAGCCTGCTCATCACCAGTTCTTTGAAGCTGCATGAACGCCCAACTTCGAGCCCAGGAACTATGGCACACCATGGGAGTTGGACTTACAGAAGAGAATAGTTTTGGATTTTCGAGGTAAAGAGCGGCTAACGAGTTTGTCTAATTATAATTAATCCACAACTTCTCAATACCAAACTTCTGCCGACGGCTCCCCATCCCCCCGTGGACTTCTGATCCAAGACGTTGGTGAGAAGGCCGTGAGAGCAGCCATCGATCTAGTCAACCATCACTTCCCTATCTACGTGTCGGCTACGGTGGCTGAACTTAAAGAAGTGCCCAAACTGTGCTTTGAGCTTGTTGATTGATTGGAAGCGGGTTGGAGATTTGCCTTGTTGGTGGACTGGGGCAAGGGTCAGCATGCATGGATTACATCTCCCCTTAACATCAATACTTACACAGAGTCTCTCCTATCCTTCTTCCGGCGCTTCGCGACGACGATGGCTCCCTGATATCATCGTGTTAGCGTCAAGCAGCAAAGATCCTTGTCATAGATGGCTTACAAGAGTAGCAGTGTTGAGGAACGCAATAACGGCCATAAAAGAAGGCCAGAACTGCCCTCAATGGGGCACATCCACTGCTTAGAGTGACCACATGGCCGACCTTCCCGCGTTCATTCCAATGGTAGTGCCAGTATGCCCAGAACCAGTCCGCGCGGCAAGTATGCGCGCCCGTTCGCTGTATCTTGTCAGCCTGCGCAGCTCGTTCCTCAGGGGAGGCCCACAGAGGTCAAGAAGGACTCACCGCAATCAACAAACAGAACCTCACCAGCCAGAGGACAAACAGCATAATGTCGCCCGGGAACCCGTAGATTGTATAGAGGAAGGGCAGCATGAAGACGAGAGAAAATAGCGTGCTAATGGACGCCACCACGAGGCCATAAATCACTCGCCCATCTTTCCACCCATGTGCATCCCTCATGAGGTCAACGAACCTGGCAAGGATGCCCAGGACGATCACCGAGCCGGCGAGCTCCAAGAAGCGCAGGGATACTAGCGCGATCTTGGATGCTGCGCCCATGATGTTGATGCTTGCCTTTTGGTGACGATAGGATGGCACGGTTGAGATGTGGTTGGTGATGTGAAGCGACGATATTACGCTGAGACGTTATGCCTGAGTAGCTCCCGTTGATGGTCTCCAGGATCGGGATTTAGACTTGTATGAGACCTACCAATCCCCTGGCTCCTTCAAGTTCCATCCACATCTCCTTTGCTGTTTGTCCGGGCCGATGACCTCATCCATGACCCGCTTGCGAGTGTCATTGTTCACTGTTCTCCAAATGCAGTGTTGTGTGGACTGGAACACTGGGTCACCGGAAACAGACACTTGGCTGGACTTTTAGCCTCATGAATGCGGAAGGAGAGGACTTCTCAACAATCCTGTCACTGACCAAGCCAGAGTTACGTCATCCATCCTGTCATACATTCCTGAATGCTCTGGACTTTGGCGTTTCTGTTGAATGTGTGTGACAGGGCGCCTACTAGGGTGACTCTGTCCCCTTTTTCATCTCCTAGAATCTGGGCCTTGTCCATTCCTTGCACCTGGCTTTTCTCGCAAGCCCCAATTTTTGTTCTTTGAAGCGACCACTCAAATGATTGGCACAAATGACTGATATCCGCCATTACTTCTACCTCAGCCATATTCTCTTCCGTTCCAGCAGTTGATGGATTCTGTCCAGTTCCCCTCTCTTAGCTGCTATCGTCATCTGAACATTAATCAAGCCTGCCCGGACCAATTCGTTCTTGCCCCTGCTTGCTGGTTCCAGCTCCATCAGAAATAACGTGGCTACTCCCTTTCTTTTGCCAATGAAAAGGTAGAACTTGCCATTTGGGAACATCTGCTGACCAATCTCTCTTAAGAGATCCGGGAAGTACTTTAGCTTGGCCTCAATAGGGACTGTCTCACGCAGAACCTTGGCCGATATGATGGCTACCTCTACCTCAATCGCGGAATCTTCCCGCCGGATGCTGAGCAGCTTGACTGCCGGGAAGTCCAGGTATATCATGTCAACACTATCATTCACACTCACCCAGCTCCAAGCCGGTGCCGGAAGAGGCGAGCGCTGCTCCGATTTGACTTCAAACACCCTCAATCGCAGCTGATGTGGCAGGATGTTCTCCCACAAGCCCCAAATGCATCGATGCCCAGATAATCGCTCCATAATGTCGATTAGAGCTTGTATCGCGAGAAGCCGGTCAGTTTACATGGTCAGGCTGCGCTGAGATCTCGACACATCTCGCCGAAGCTCTTTGGATACAGCTGCACCTCTCCGCCTCCTGCGAATGGGATGTTGTAGTAAGGACTGTTCGGTTGACTGTCGTGAATGTAGTTTGGCGGCTTAAGAAAGCCCAGTGTGCTTGCCCGGCTGTTTCCTGCAGCAATAGTGACCAGTGCTTGACTGTAGATGTCGCTCGTTTGATGAATCTCTTTATCCTTATCGGCATCGCTGTCTTGGATAATACAAAGTGCATCGATCCATATAAACCATAGTCCCAGTTTGCTGGTTACCAACACTGCATCCTGGGCTGTGCGGCTGAAACGCTAACGAGGCACAC
The DNA here is from genome assembly GCA_011800035.1 of Thermochaetoides dissita. Lineage (NCBI taxonomy): Eukaryota > Fungi > Ascomycota > Sordariomycetes > Sordariales > Chaetomiaceae > Thermochaetoides > Thermochaetoides dissita. Next base: position 1,636 of record JAAFKN010000607.1, on the reverse strand, counting down.
TCTTAACGAACTCATTCAGTGTTTCCTGATTGAGGATAAACGGTTGAGGACCTCCCCAGCAGTGACTCAGGCAGGCATATTGGCCTTTTTCAGAGGGAGACGAAAGATAATGCTTGACAATGCCTTTGCTGCTTCCGGAAACATCCACTAAGCAAGTTGGAAGCTGAGACATCTTAGGGCTTTTGCATTTTGTGTGCTCTTCGAGGCATTTTTCTAACTGAAAAGCTGCCGACTCGAAAGACGCCTGGGATATAGGGGGCTGAGGAGGCCGACGCGCGAAGAACTGAGCCACTTTGCTCCCTGTCAAACCGTACAATGAGAAGAAGCTAAAGACCAATAAACTGCCGAAGACGTACCTTCAGCTGCCAGGGGAATGTAATCATTGAAGTGTTCCTGCAACTTGAAGTTGAAACCTGAATCACCATCCAAAGGTGTAACGAAAAGTTGATGCCCCATATGGGATTCCGTCGGATAATCTCATCAAGAGCATGACCAGGGATACTGTTGAGCATGCCAGATTCAAGTTTCTTATTCCAGTCCTGGATATGCCCTTTTGCATATGCTCGAGCATAGAGCCGACCCTTCCGAAAGCTTGCGTTCGTAGCACAGGAGCTATAGTCGGCTACGTAATCGATATGTTTGTCCAGATTCCAGCATAGAATGCAGTCATTGTTATAATCCAACCTCCCATTCTGAGAGACTCTTGAGTGGTTGAAGCCAGGGGAGCGGTAGGCTTGTCTGATACCTTCAATGGAAAAGAGTTTCCGGCAGCGGGTACAAAACGATGACTCTGATGGGCTTTCGCCTAATGATGACGACACTATTTTGGTACTATATCCTTAACTTCATCCTATGAAGCATTTGGTCAAAGCGAGATTAGCTCGGTCACTCTAGATGAAGAGTGAGATTTGGACTGATGTTGCTTGCTGTTAGGTGCCATTGTCAGACTAGCGTGTAAGGTAGCTTGTCCTGTCAGCATGCCTTAGGCAGAAATGCAGGATAAGCTGCAAAGCCACAACACCATGGCTGAGGCATTGTTATTGCTATGGGAGTAAGAATGTGTCAACTTGGGGCAAGTGAAGACTACCTACCTGTGAGACAACTCCTGGCCAGTCACTGTAGCTTTCAATCATGTCCTTCTCATACTCCTGATACTACCGAAAGTGATTAACTTGTTAGCTAGGATTTAGGTATGCAAATGGCATTTTAGATTCTCCTAAAATGATATATGGAAGCGTTAGAGGGATTGATAACAGTGACTTGAAAGACTCGCAACCGCCTCGGCTCAAGACGGACCAACTCATCTGTCACAACGCTCTTACCTTCCTAAGGCAATCCCAAATATGCCTTCAAGAGTCAACTTTTCAACGTATGTACTACATCCTATGACACAGCGTTAAGTCTTAGAGCCCAAAGGCACCCGCTAACCCTTGCTCATGCCTTCCCTCCTCGCTACACCTACACACTCCTCTGCAAGCACCCGCCAAGTGTAATATATCCCCGTCAAACCCCCAGTGGCCAAACCATCTTCTCCCATAGAGCAGCGAGCAACCCTACAGCCCATCTTTTCCCCCCAGTCCCTCCCCGCGGACTCCGGCATCCCAGCAGCAGCCCTGCCCCATCTCCAGCCCCAGCG